>SOYY01000204.1:0-15467 GCA_008369825.1 Triplophysa tibetana | reverse complement strand
TCTGACTCTCCAGCACTCAGAATGAGCGTTTATGAAAACTGACTCTGATCCTTTGCTAAACGCTTTTTTTCATCATGCAACAGCCAGTTTTACACAAATGCAGTTTTCAGAGCAAAGCCCCTTATTTCTGACTCTCTCAGCACTCAGAATGAGCGTTTATGAAAACTGACTCTGATCCTTTGCTAAACGCCCTTTTCATCATGCACACAGCCAGTTTTACACAGAATGCAGTTTTCAGAGCAAAGCCCTTATTTCTCTGACTCTCTCAGCACTCAGAATGAGCGTTTATGAAAACTACTCTGATCCTTTGCTAAACGCCCTTTTTTTCATCATGCACACAGCCAGTTTACACAGATGCAGTTTTCAGAGCAAAGCCCTCATTTCTGACTCTCCCAGCACTCAGAATGAGCGTTTATGAAAACTGACTCTGATCCTTTGCTGAACGCCCTTTTTCATCATGCAGACAGCCAGTTTTACACAGAATGCAGTTTTCAGAGCAAAGCCCTTATTTCTGACTATCTCAGCACTCAGAATGAGCGTTTATGAAAACTGACTCTGATCCTTTGCTGAACGCCCTTTTTCATCATGCACACAGCCTTTTTACACAGAATGCAGTTTTCAGAGCAAAGCCCTTTTCTGACTCTCCCAGCACTCAGAATGAGCGTTTATGAAAACTCTCTGATCCTTTGCTAAACGCTTTTTTTCATCATGCACACAGCCAGTTTTTACACAGAATGCAGTTTTCAGAGCAAAGCCCTATTTCTGACTCTCTCCAGCACTCAGAATGAGCGTTTTATGAAAACTGACTCTGATCCTTTGCTAACGCCCTTTTTCATCATGCACACAGCCAGTTTTACACAGAATGCAGTTTTCAGAGCATAGCCCATGTTTCTGAAGCTCCCCAGCACTCAGAATGAGCGTTTATGAAAACTAACTCTGATCCTTTGCTAAACGCCCATTTTCAATCATGCACACAGCCAGTTTTACACAGAATGCAGTTTTCAGAGAAAACCCTCATTTCTGACTCTCTCCACACTCAGAATGAGCGTTTATGAAAACTGACTCTGATCCTTTGCTAAACGCCCTTTTTCATCATGCACACAGCCTTTTACACAGAATGCAGTTTTCAGAGCATAGCCCATGTTTCTGACGCTCCCAGCACTCAGAATGAGCGTTTATGAAACTGACTCTGATCCTTTGCTAAGCTTTTTTTCATCATGCACACAGCCAGTTTTACACAGAATGCAGTTTTCAGAGCAAAGCCCTTATTTCTGACTCTCCAGCACTCAGAATGAGCGTTTATGAAAACTGACTCTGATCCTTTGCTAAACGCCCTTTTTCATCATGCACACAGCCAGTTTTACACAGAATGCAGTTTTCAGAGCAAGCCCATGTTCCTGACGCCCCAGCACTCAGAATGAGCGTTTATGAAAACTACTCTGATCCTTTGCTAAACGCTTTTTTTCATCATGCACACAGCCAGTTTTACACAGAATGCAGTTTTCAGAGCAAAGCCCTATTTCTCTATCTCAGCACTCAGAATGAGCGTTTATGAAAACTGACTCTGATCCTTTGCTAAACGCTTTTTTTTTCATCATGCACACAGCCATTTTACACAGAATGCAGTTTTCAGAGCAAAGCCCTTATTCTGACTCTCTCAGCACTCAGAATGAGCGTTTATGAAAACTGACTCTGATCCTTTGCTAAACTCCCTTTTTCATCATGCACACAGCCAGTTTTACACAGAATGCAGTTTTCAGAGCAAAGCCCATGTTTCTGACACTCCCAGCACTCAGAATGAGCGTTTATGAAAACTGACTCTTATCCTTTGCTAAACGCCATTTTCATCATGCACACAGCCAGTTTTACACACAGAATGCAGTTTTCAGAGAATCCCTCATTTCTGACTCTCCCAGCACTCAGAATGAGCGTTTATGAAAACTGACTCTGATCCTTTGCTAAACCTTTTTTCATCATGCACACAGCCAGTTTTACACAGAATGCAGTTTTCAGAGCAAAGCCCTTATTTCTGACGCTCCCAGCACTCAGAATGAGCGTTTATGAAACTACTCTGATCCTTTGCTAAACGCTTTTTTTCATCATGCACACAGCCAGTTTTACACAGAATGCAGTTTTCAGAGCAAAGCCCTTATTTCTGACTCCCAGCACTCAGAATGAGCGTTTATGAAAACTACTCTGATCCTTTGCTAAACGCTTTTTTTCATCATGCACACAGCCAGTTTTTACACAGAATGCAGTTTTCAGAGCAAAGCCCTTATTTCTGACTCTCCTCAGCACTCAGAATGAGCGTTTATGAAAACTACTCTGATCCTTGCTAAACGCTTTTTTCATCATGCACACAGCCAGTTTTACACAGAATGCAGTTTTCAGAGCAAAGCCCTTTTCTGACTCTCTCAGCACTCAGAATGAGCGTTTATGAAAACTGACTCTGATCCTTTGCTAAACGCTTTTTTCCATTGCACACAGCCAGTTTTACACAGAATGCAGTTTTCAGAGCAAAGCCTTATTTCTGACTATCTCAGCACTCAGAATGAGCGTTTATGAAAACTGACTCTGATCCTTTGCTAAACGCTTTTTTTCATCATGCACACAGCCAGTTTTACACAGAATGCAGTTTTCAGAGCAAAGCCTTATTTCTGACTATCTCAGCACTCAGAATGAGCGTTTATGAAAACTGACTCTGATCCTTTGCTAAACGCTTTTTTCATCATGCACACAGCCAGTTTTACACAGAATGCAGTTTTCAGAGCATAGCCCTTGTTCCTGACGCTCCCAGCACTCAGAATGAGCGTTTATGAAAACTGACTCTGATCCTTTGCTAAACGCTTTTTTTCATCATGCACACAGCCAGTTTTACACAGAATGCAGTTTTCAGAGCAAAGCCCTTATTTCTGACTCTCTCAGCACTCAGAATGAGCGTTTATGAAAACTGACTCTGATCCTTTGCTAAACGCTTTTTTTCATATGCACACAGCCAGTTTTACACAGAATGCAGTTTTCAGAGCATAGCCCATGTTTCTGAAGCTCCCAGCACTCAGAATGAGCGTTTATGAAAACTAAACTCAATCCTTTGCTAAACGCCCATTTCATCATGCACACAGCCAGTTTTACACAGAATGCAGTTTTCAGAGCAAATCCCTCATCTGACTCTCCCAGCACTCAGAATGAGCGTTTATGAAAAACTGACTCTGATCCTTTGCTAAACGCTTTTTTCCATCATGCACACAGCCAGTTTTACACAGAATGCAGTTTTCAGAGCAAAGCCCTATTTCTGACTCTCTCAGCACTCAGAATGAGCGTTTATGAAAATGACTCTGATCCTTTGCTAAACGCTTTTTTCATTATGCACACAGCCAGTTTTACACAGAATGCAGTTTTCAGAGCAAAGCCCTATTCTGACTATCTCAGCACTCAGAATGAGCGTTTATGAAAACTACTCTGATCCTTTGCTAAACGCTTTTTTCATCATGCACACAGCCAGTTTACACAGAATGCAGTTTTCAGAGCAAAGCCCTTATTTCTGACTATCTCAGCACTCAGAATGAGCGTTTATGAAAACTGACTTGATCCTTTGCTAAACGCCTTTTTCATCATGCACACAGCCAGTTTTACACAGAATGCAGTTTTCAGAGCAAAGCCCATTTCTGAAGCTCAGCACTCAGAATGAGCGTTTATGAAAATGACTCCAAGCTTTGCTAAACGCCTTTTTCATCATGCACACAGCCAGTTTCACACAGAATGCAGTTTTCAGAGAAATCCCTCATTTCTGACTCTCCCAGCACTCAGAATGAGCGTTTATGAAAACTGACTTGATCCTTTGCTAAACGCCCTTTTTCATCATGCACACAGCCAGTTTTACACAGAATGCAGTTTTCAGAGCAAAGCCCATATTCTGACGCTCCCAGCACTCAGAATGAGCGTTTATGAAAACTGACTCTGATCCTTTGCTAAACGCTTTTTTTCATCATGCACACAGCCAGTTTTACACAGAATGCAGTTTTCAGAGCAAGCCCCTTATCTGACTCTCTCAGCACTCAGAATGAGCGTTATGAAAACTACTCTGATCCTTTGCTAAACGCTTTTTTCATCATGCACACAGCCAGTTTTACACAGAATGCAGTTTTCAGAGCAAAGCCCTTATTTCTGACTATCTCAGCACTCAGAATGAGCGTTTATGAAAACTACTCTGATCCTTTGCTAAACGCTTTTTTCATCATGCACACAGCCAGTTTTACACAGAATGCAGTTTCAGAGCAAAGCTTATTTCTGACTATCTCAGCACTCAGAATGAGCGTTTATGAAAACTGACTCTGATCCTTTGCTAAACGCTTTTTTCATCATGCACACAGCCAGTTTTACACAGAATGCAGTTTTCAGAGCATAGCCATGTTTCTGACTCTCCCAGCACTCAGAATGAGCGTTATGAAAAAACTACTCTGATCCTTTGCTAAACGCTTTTTTTCATCATGCACACAGCCAGTTTTACACAGAATGCAGTTTTCAGAGCAAAGCCCTTATTTCTGACTCTCTCAGCACTCAGAATGAGCGTTTATGAAAACTGACTCTGATCCTTTGCTAAACGCACTTTTTCATTATGCACACAGCCAGTTTTACACAGAATGCAGTTTTCAGAGCAAAGCCCTATTTCTGACTCTCTCAGCACTCAGAATGAGCGTTTATGAAAACTGACTCTGATCCTTTGCTGAACGCTTTTTCATCATGCACACAGCCAGTTTTACACAGAATGCAGTTTTCAGAGCAAAGCCCTTATTTCTGACTCTCTCAGCACTCAGAATGAGCGTTTATGAAAACTGACTCTGATCCTTTGCTAAACGCTTTTTTTCATCATGCACACAGCCAGTTTTACACAGAATGCAGTTTTCAGAGCAAAGCCCATGTTTCTGACGCTCCCAGCACTCAGAATGAGCGTTTATGAAAACTGACTCTGATCCTTTGCTAAACTCGTTTTTCATCATGCACACAGCCAGTTTTACACAGAATGCAGTTTTCAGAGCAAGCCCTTATTTCTGACTCTCTCAGCACTCAGAATGAGCGTTTATGAAAACTGACTCTGATCCTTTGCTGAACGCCTTTTCATCATGCACACAGCCAGTTTTACACAGAATGCAGTTTTCAGAGCAAAGCCATGTTTCTGACTCTCCAGCACTCAGAATGAGCGTTTATGAAAACTAACTCTGATCCTTTGCTAAACGCTTTTTCATCATGCACACAGCCAGAGTTTACACAGAATGCAGTTTTCAGAGAAAGCCCTTTTCTGACTCTCCCAGCACTCAGAATGAGCGTTTATGAAAACTGACTCTGATCCTTTGCTAAACGCCCTTTTTCATCATGCACACAGCCAGTTTTACACAGAATGCAGTTTTCAGAGCAAAGCCCATTTCTGACGCCCCAGCACTCAGAATGAGCGTTTATGAAAACTACTCTGATCCTTTGCTAAACGCTTTTTTTCATTCATGCACACAGCCAGTTTTACACAGAATGCAGTTTTCAGAGCAAAGCCCTTATTTCTGACTATCTCAGCACTCAGAATGAGCGTTTATGAAAACTGACTCTGATCTTTGCTAAACGCTTTTTTCATCATGCACACAGCCAGTTTTACACAGAATGCAGTTTTCAGAGCAAAGCCCATATTTCTGACTCTCCCAGCACTCAGAATGAGCGTTTATGAAAACTAACTCCAATGCTTTGCTAAACGCCCTTTTTCATCATGCACACAGCCAGTTTTACACAGAATGCAGTTTTCAGAGCAAAGCCCTTATTTCTGACTATCTCAGCACTCAGAATGAGCGTTTATGAAAACTGACTCTGATCCTTTGCTAAACGCTTTTTTTCATCATGCACACAGCCAGTTTACACAGAATGCAGTTTTCAGAGCAAAGCCCATTTCTGACTCTCCCAGCACTCAGAATGAGCGTTTATGAAAACTGACTCTGATCCTTTGCTAAACGCTTTTTTTCATCATGCACACAGCCAGTTTTACACAGAATGCAGTTTTCAGAGCAAAGCCCTTATTTCTGACTCTCTCAGCACTCAGAATGAGCGTTTATGAAAACTGACTCTGATCCTTTGCTAAACGCTTTTTTCATCATGCACACAGCCAGTTTACACAGAATGCAGTTTTCAGAGCAAGCCCTGTTCTGACTCTCTCAGCACTCAGAATGAGCGTTTATGAAAACTGACTCTGATCCTTTGCTAAACGCTTTTTTCATATGCACACAGCCAGTTTTACACAGAATGCAGTTTCAGAGCATAGCCCATGTTTCTGAAGCTCCAGCACTCAGAATGAGCGTTTATGAAAACTAACTCAATGCTTTGCTAAACGCCCATTTTCATCATGCACACAGCCAGTTTTACACAGAATGCAGTTTTCAGAGAAAATCCCTCATATCTGACTTCCAGCACTCAGAATGAGCGTTTATGAAAACTGACTCTGATCCTTTGCTAAACGCTTTTTTTCATTATGCACACAGCCAGTTTTACACAGAATGCAGTTTTCAGAGCAAAGCCTTATTTTGACTCTCTCAGCACTCAGAATGAGCGTTTATGAAAACTGACTCTGATCCTTTGCTAAACGCTTTTTCCATTATGCACACAGCCAGTTTTACACAGAATGCAGTTTTCAGAGCAAAGCCCTTATTTCTGACTATCTCAGCACTCAGAATGAGCGTTTATGAAAACTACTCTGATCCTTTGCTAAACGCTTTTTTCATCATGCACACAGCCAGTTTTACACAGAATGCAGTTTTCAGAGCAAAGCCCTTATTTCTGACTATCTCAGCACTCAGAATGAGCATTCATGAAAACTGACTATGATCCTTTGCTAACGCCCTTTTTTCATCATGCACACAGCCAGTTTACACAGAATGCAGTTTTCAGAGCAAAGCCCATGTTCTGACTCTCCCAGCACTCAGAATGAGCGTTTATGAAAACTGACTCTGATCCTTTGCTAAACGCTTTTTTTCATCATGCACACAGCCAGTTTTACACAGAATGCAGTTTTCAGAGAAGCCCTCATTTCTGACTCTCCAGCACTCAGAATGAGCGTTTATGAAAACTGACTCTGATCCTTTGCTAAACGCTTTTTTTCATGCACACAGCCAGTTTTACACAGAATGCAGTTTTCAGAGCAAAGCCTTATTTCTGACTCTCTCAGCACTCAGAATGAGCGTTTATGAAAACTGACTCTGATCCTTTGCTAAACGCTTTTTCATATGCACACAGCCAGTTTACACAGAATGCAGTTTTCAGAGCAATAGCCCAGTTTCTGACTCTCTCAGCACTCAGAATGAGCGTTTATGAAAATGACTCTGATCCTTTGCTAAACGTTTTCATCATGCACACAGCCAGTTTACACAGAATGCAGTTTTCAGAGCAAAGCCCATGTTTCTGAAGCTCCCAGCACTCAGAATGAGCGTTTATGAAAACTGACTCTGATCTTTGCTAAACGCCTTTTTTCATCATGCACACAGCCAGTTTTACACAGAATGCAGTTTTCAGAGCAAGCCCCTTATTTCTGACTCCCCAGCACTCAGAATGAGCGTTTATGAAAACTGACTCTGATCCTTTGCTAAACGCTTTTTTTCATTATGCACACAGCCAGTTTTACACAGAATGCAGTTTTCAGAGCAAAGCCCTTATTTCTGACTCTCTCAGCACTCAGAATGAGCGTTTATGAAAACTGACTGATCCTTTGCTAAACGCTTTTTCATTATGCACACAGCCAGTTTTACACAGAATGCAGTTTTCAGAGCAAAGCCTATTTCTGACTCTCTCAGCACTCAGAATGAGCGTTTATGAAAACTGACTCTGATCCTTTGCTAAACGCTTTTTTTCATCATGCACACAGCCAGTTTTACACAGAATGCAGTTTTCAGAGCAAAGCCCTTATTTCTGACTATCTCAGCACTCAGAATGAGCGTTTATGAAAACTGACTCTGATCCTTTGCTAAACCCTTTTTCATCATGCACACAGCCAGTTTTACACAGAATGCAGTTTTCAGAGCAAAGCCCATGTTTCTGAAGCTCCAGCACTCAGAATGAGCGTTTATGAAAACTAACTCGATCCTTTGCTAAACGCCCATTTTCATCATGCACACAGCCAGTTTTACACAGAATGCAGTTTTCAGAGAATCCCTCATTTCTGACTCTCCAGCACTCAGAATGAGCGTTTATGAAAACTGACTCTGATCCTTTGCTAAACGCCCTTTTCATCATGCACACAGCCAGTTTTACACAGAATGCAGTTTTCAGAGCATAGCCCATGTTCTGACGCCCCAGCACTCAGAATGAGCGTTTATGAAAACTACTCTGATCCTTTGCTAAACGCTTTTTTTCATCATGCACACAGCCAGTTTTACACAGAATGCAGTTTTCAGAGCAAAGCCCTTATTTCTGACTCTCTCAGCACTCAGAATGAGCGTTTATGAAAACTACTCTGATCCTTTGCTAAACGCTTTTTTCCATTATGCACACAGCCAGTTTTACACAGAATGCAGTTTTCAGAGCAAAGCCCTTATTTCTGACTCTCAGCACTCAGAATGAGCGTTTATGAAAACTACTCTGATCCTTTGCTAAACGCCTTTTTCATCATGCACACAGCCAGTTTTACACAGAATGCAGTTTTCAGAGCAAAGCCCTTATTTCTGACTATCTCAGCACTCAGAATGAGCGTTTATGAAAACTGACTCTGATCCTTTGCTAAACGCTTTTTTCATCATGCACACAGCCAGTTTTACACAGAATGCAGTTTTCAGAGCAAAGCCCATATTTCTGACCCAGCAGCACTCAGAATGAGCGTTTATGAAAACTACTCTGATCCTTGCTAAACGCTTTTTTTTCATGCACACAGCCAGTTTTACACAGAATGCAGTTTTCAGAGCAAAGCCCTATTTCTGACTCTCTCAGCACTCAGAATGAGCGTTTATGAAAACTGACTCTGATCCTTTGCTAAACGCCTTTTCATTCATGCACACAGCCAGTTTTACACAGAATGCAGTTTTCAGAGCAAAGCCCATGTTTCTGAAGCTCCAGCACTCAGAATGAGCGTTTATGAAAACTAACTCCAATGCTTTGCTAAACGCCCATTTTCATCATGCACACAGCCAGTTTTACACAGAATGCAGTTTTCAGAGCAAAGCCCTCATTTCTGACTCTCCCAGCACTCAGAATGAGCGTTTATGAAAACTGACTCTTGATCCTTTGCTAAACGCCTTTTTCATCATGCACACAGCCAGTTTACACAGAATGCAGTTTTCAGAGCAAAGCCCTGTTTCTGACGCTCCCAGCACTCAGAATGAGCGTTTATGAAAAACTGACTCTGATCCTTTGCTAAACGCTTTTTCATCATGCACACAGCCAGTTTTACACAGAATGCAGTTTTCAGAGCAAAGCCCTTATTTGACTCTCTCAGCACTCAGAATGAGCGTTTATGAAAAACTACTCTGATCCTTTGCTAAACGCTTTTTTCATTATGCACACAGCCAGTTTTACACAGAATGCAGTTTTCAGAGCAAAGCCCATTATTTTGATCTCAGCACTCAGAATGAGCGTTTATGAAAAACTCTCTGATCCTTTGCTAAACGCCTTTTTCATCATGCACACAGCCAGTTTTACACAGAATGCAGTTTTCAGAGCAAAGCCCTTATTTCTGACTATCTCAGCACTCAGAATGAGTTTATGAAAAACTGACTCTGATCCTTTGCTAAACGCTTTTTTTCATCATGCACACAGCCAGTTTACACAGAATGCAGTTTTCAGAGCAATAGCCCATGTTTCTGACGCCCCAGCACTCAGAATGAGCGTTTATGAAAACTGACTCTGATCCTTTGCTAAACGCTTTTTTCATCATGCACACAGCCAGTTTTACACAGAATGCAGTTTTCAGAGCAAAGCCTTATTCTGACTCTCTCAGCACTCAGAATGAGCGTTTATGAAAACTGACTCTGATCCTTTGCTAAACGCTTTTTTCATTATGCACACAGCCAGTTTTACACAGAATGCAGTTTTCAGAGCAAAGCCCTTATTTCTGACTCTCTCAGCACTCAGAATGAGCGTTTATGAAAACTGACTCTGATCCTTTGCTAAACGCCTTTTTTCATCATGCACACAGCCAGTTTAACACAGAATGCAGTTTTCAGAGCAAAGCCCTATTTCTGACTATCCAGCACTCAGAATGAGCGTTTATGAAAACTGACTCTGATCCTTTGCTAAACGCTTTTTTTCATTATGCACACAGCCAGTTTTACACAGAATGCAGTTTTCAGAGCAAAGCCCATTTCTGAAGCTCCCAGCACTCAGAATGAGCGTTTATGAAAACTACTCTGATCCTTTGCTAAACGCTTTTTCATCATGCACACAGCCAGTTTTACACAGAATGCAGTTTTCAGAGCAAAGCCCTTATTTCTGACTCTCTCAGCACTCAGAATGAGCGTTTATGAAAACTGACTCTGATCCTTTGCTAAACGCTTTTTTCATTCATGCACACAGCCAGTTTTACACAGAATGCAGTTTTCAGAGCAAGCCCATTTCTGACTCCCAGCACTCAGAATGAGCGTTTATGAAAACTACTCTGATCCTTTGCTAAACGCTTTTTTCATCATGCACACAGCCAGTTTTACACAGAATGCAGTTTTCAGAGCAAGCCCTTATTCTGACTCTCTCAGCACTCAGAATGAGCGTTTATGAAAACTGACTCTGATCCTTTGCTAAACGCCCTTTTTCATCATGCACACAGCCAGTTTACACAGAATGCAGTTTTCAGAGCAAAGCCCTGTTTCTGAAGCTCCCAGCACTCAGAATGAGCGTTTATGAAAACTAACTCTGATCCTTTGCTAAACGCCCTTTTTCATGCACACAGCCAGTTTTACACAGAATGCAGTTTTCAGAGCAAATCCCTCATTTTCTGACTCTCCCAGCACTCAGAATGAGCGTTTATGAAAACTGACTGATCCTTTGCTAAACGCCTTTTTCATCATGCACACAGCCAGTTTACACAGAATGCAGTTTTCAGAGCAAAGCCCATGTTTCTGACGCTCCCAGCACTCAGAATGAGCGTTTATGAAAACTGACTCTGATCCTTTGCTAAACGCTTTTTTTCATCATGCACACAGCCAGTTTTACACAGAATGCAGTTTTCAGAGCAAAGCCCTTATTTCTGACTCTCTCAGCACTCAGAATGAGCGTTATGAAAACTGACTCTGATCCTTTGCTAAACGCTTTTTTCATCATGCACACAGCCAGTTTTACACAGAATGCAGTTTTCAGAGCAAAGCCTATTTCTGACATCTCAGCACTCAGAATGAGCGTTTATGAAAACTACTTGATCCTTTGCTAAACGCTTTTTCATCATGCACACAGCCAGTTTACACAGAATGCAGTTTTCAGAGCAAAGCCCTTATTTCTGACTATCTCAGCACTCAGAATGAGCGTTTATGAAAACTGACTCTGATCCTTTGCTAAACGCTTTTTTCATCATGCACACAGCCAGTTTTACACAGAATGCAGTTTTCAGAGCAAAGCCATGTTTCTGAGCCCCCAGCACTCAGAATGAGCGTTTATGAAAACTGACTCTGATCCTTTGCTAAACGCTTTTTTTCATCATGCACACAGCCAGTTTTACACAGAATGCAGTTTTCAGAGCAAAGCCCTTGTTTTCTGACTCTCTCAGAACTCAGAATGAGCGTTTATGAAAACTGACTCTGATCCTTTGCTAAACGCTTTTTTCATTATGCACACAGCCAGTTTTACACAGAATGCAGTTTTCAGAGCAAAGCCCTATTTCTGACTCTCTCAGCACTCAGAATGAGCGTTTATGAAAACTGACTCTGATCCTTTGCTAAACGCCTTTTTCATCATGCACACAGCCAGTTTTACACAGAATGCAGTTTTCAGAGCAAGCCCTTATTCTGACTCTCCAGCACTCAGAATGAGCGTTTATGAAAAACTGACTCTGATCCTTTGCTAAACGCTTTTTTTTCAATGCACACAGCCAGTTTTACACAGAATGCAGTTTTCAGAGCAAAGCCCATTTCTGAAGCTCCCAGCACTCAGAATGAGCGTTTATGAAAACTAACTCTGATCCTTTGCTAAACGCCTTTTTCATCATGCACACAGCCAGTTTTACACAGAATGCAGTTTTCAGAGAAAAGCCCTTATTTCTGACTCTCCCAGCACTCAGAATGAGCGTTTATGAAAACTGACTCTGATCCTTTGCTAACGCCCTTTTTCATCATGCACACAGCCAGTTTTACACAGAATGCAGTTTTCAGAGCAAAGCCCATATTTCTGACGCCCCAGCACTCAGAATGAGCGTTTATGAAAACTGACTCTGATCCTTTGCTAAACGCTTTTTTCATCATGCACACAGCCAGTTTTACACAGAATGCAGTTTTCAGAGCAAAGCCCTATTTCTGACTCTCTCAGCACTCAGAATGAGCGTTTATGAAAACTGACTCTGATCCTTTGCTAAACGCTTTTTTTCATTATGCACACAGCCAGTTTACACAGAATGCAGTTTTCAGAGCAAAGCCATGTTTCTGACTCTCTCAGCACTCAGAATGAGCGTTTATGAAAAGACTCTGATCCTTTGCTAAACGCTTTTTTCATTATGCACACAGCCAGTTTATACAAGAATGCAGTTTTCAGAGCAAAGCCATGTTTCTGAAGCTCCCAGCACTCAGAATGAGCGTTTATGAAAACTGACTCTGATCCTTTGCTAAACGCCCTTTTCATCATGCACACAGCCAGTTTCACACAGAATGCAGTTTTCAGAGCAAAGCCCTTCATTTCTGACTCTCCCAGCACTCAGAATGAGCGTTTATGAAAACTGACTCTGATCCTTTGCTAAACGCTTTTTTTCATTATGCACACAGCCAGTTTTACACAGAATGCAGTTTTCAGAGCAAAGCCCTTATTTCTGACTCTCTCAGCACTCAGAATGAGCGTTTATGAAAACTGACTCTGATCCTTTGCTAAACGCTTTTTTCATTATGCACACAGCCAGTTTTACACAGAATGCAGTTTTCAGAGCAAAGCCCTTATTCTGACTATCCAGCACTCAGAATGAGCGTTTATGAAAACTACTCTGATCCTTTGCTAAACGCTTTTTTTCATCATGCACACAGCCAGTTTTACACAGAATGCAGTTTTCAGAGCAAAGCCCTTATTTCTGACTATCTCAGCACTCAGAATGAGCGTTTATGAAAACTGACTCTGATCCTTTGCTAAACGCCCTTTTTCATCATGCACACAGCCAGTTTTACACAGAATGCAGTTTTCAGAGCAAAGCCCATGTTTCTGAAGCTCCCAGCACTCAGAATGAGCGTTTATGAAAACTAACTCTAATGCTTTGCTAAACGCCCATTTTCATCATGCACACAGCCAGTTTTACACAGAATGCAGTTTTCAGAGAAAACCCTCATTTCTGACTCTCCAGCACTCAGAATGAGCGTTTATGAAAACTGAATCTGATCCTTTGCTAAACGCCCTTTTTCATCATGCACACAGCCAGTTTACACAGAATGCAGTTTTCAGAGCAAAGCCCATGTTCTGACGCTCCCAGCACTCAGAATGAGCGTTATGAAAACTGACTCTGATCCTTTGCTAAACGCCCTTTTTCATTATGCACACAGCCAGTTTACGCAGAATGCAGTTTTCAGAGCAAAGCCCTTATTTCTGACTCTCTCAGCACTCAGAATGAGCGTTTATGAAAACTGACTCTGATCCTTTGCTAAACGCTTTTTTCATTATGCACACAGCCAGTTTTACACAGAATGCAGTTTTCAGAGCAAAGCCCTTATTCTGACTATCCAGCACTCAGAATGAGCGTTTATGAAAACTGACTCTGATCCTTTGCTAAACGCCTTTTCATCATGCACACAGCCAGTTTTACACAGAATGCAGTTTTCAGAGCAAGCCTTATTTCTGACTATCTCAGCACTCAGAATGAGCGTTTATGAAAACTGACTCTGATCCTTTGCTAAACGCTTTTTTCATCATGCACACAGCCAGTTTTACACAGAATGCAGTTTTCAGAGCAAGCCCATGTTTCTGACGCTCCCAGCACTCAGAATGAGCGTTATGAAAAACTACTCTGATCCTTTGCTAAACGCTTTTTTTCATCATGCACACAGCCAGTTTTACACAGAATGCAGTTTTCAGAGCAAAGCCCTTATTTCTGACCTCTCAGCACTCAGAATGAGCGTTTATGAAAAATGACTCTGATCCTTTGCTAAACGCTTTTTTCATATGCACACAGCCAGTTTTACACAGAATGCAGTTTCAGAGCAAAGCCCTTATTCTGACATCTCAGCACTCAGAATGAGCGTTTATGAAAACTACTCTGATCCTTTGCTAAACGCTTTTTTTCATCATGCACACAGCCAGTTTACACAGAATGCAGTTTTCAGAGCAAAGCCCTATTTCTGACTCTCTCAGCACTCAGAATGAGCGTTTATGAAAACTGACTCTGATCCTTTGCTAAACGCTTTTTTCATCATGCACACAGCCAGTTTTACACAGAATGCAGTTTTCAGAGCAAGCCCATGTTTCTGACGCTCTCCCAGCATCAGAATGAGCGTTTATGAAAACTGACTCTGATCCTTTGCTAAACGCTTTTTTTCATCATGCACACAGCCAGTTTTACACAGAATGCAGTTTTCAGAGCAAAGCCCTTATTTCTGACTCTCTCAGCACTCAGAATGAGCGTTTATGAAAACTGACTCTGATCCTTTGCTAAACGCTTTTTTTCATTATGCACACAGCCAGTTTTACACAGAATGCAGTTTTCAAAGCAAAGCCCATATTTCTGACTCTCTCAGCACTCAGAATGAGCGTTTATGAAAACTGACTCTGATCCTTTGCTAAACGCTTTTTTTCATTATGCACACAGCCAGTTTTACACAGAATGCAGTTTTCAGAGCAAAGCCCTGTTTCTGAGCTCCCAGCACTCAGAATGAGCGTTTATGAAAACTGACTCTGATCCTTTGCTAAACGCCTTTTTCATCATGCACACAGCCAGTTTTACACAGAATGCAGTTTTCAGAGAAAAAGCCTCATTTCTGACTCTCCAGCACTCAGAATGAGCGTTTATGAAAACTGACTCTGATCCTTTGCTAAACGCTTTTTTTCATTGCACACAGCCAGTTTTACACAGAATGCAGTTTTCAGAGCAAAGCCCTTATTTCTGACTCTCTCAGCACTCAGAATGAGCGTTATGAAAACTGACTCTGATCCTTTGCTAAACGCTTTTTCATCATGCACACAGCCAGTTTTACACAGAATGCAGTTTTCAGAGCAAAGCCTTATTTCTGTATCTCAGCACTCAGAATGAGCGTTTATGAAAACTGACTCTGATCCTTTGCTAAACGCCCTTTTCATCATGCACACAGCCAGTTTTACACAGAATGCAGTTTTCAGAGCAAAGCCAT
>SOYY01000251.1:0-25000 GCA_008369825.1 Triplophysa tibetana | reverse complement strand
AGTAAAGCTACAGTCAACCACACTGAAACTCAAACGCCTTCACGATGACCCGTCAAAATAAAAGTCCTGTTAACCTGAGCACTCAGATGAAAGAAAATCTGTAGTATACTATAGTGTTTCCTATAGATAATTGTAGTACCCTTGTAGTTACTAAACTGTAGTAAAACTTTAGTACACTATAGTAAGATTAAAAAATAATATAGTATCTAGGACGATTACTGCAGTTTACTATAACAATTATACAAATATATTACTTTTGTACAGTACAGAACTTAAAGAAATTACAAGGCCCTAATTTATCCACCTGTATGTATTATCGATGTCATTTATCCGTTACCCATCTATTCATGTGATAAACTGCACTTCTGTTTTTTTATTAAAGATGACAACAAACATTTCATTCTTATGCTACAACTATAAAGGTTAACGTACAGCCCTGCCAATAGGTGTGATCTACTTCAAGCAAAATTGATCGGCATATGAGATCAAAGTACCATATACTGCAGTCCATATACAGTACACTGCATTCGCTACATCAGTGGATGTTCAATCCTGCTCCTCGGGAGCCACTGCTCTGCACATTTTGAAGGTCTCTGTTATCTGTCAAAATGCGTTCTTTAGTGTCCTTGTGTTCTCCCTCTATGTCATTGTTAACCGTCAAAGTCTGGTTTAATTACTTAAGATCAGAGAACACATGAAAGTCCCCAGGTATGTTCTTGATATCAAGAGTGCATATGCAGACTTTCGTGTACCGTACCCGCTTGAAGTCCCAGAAGTTTATGCGGCCACTGAGCTTGTTCAGCCCCCCAAAATTACAATCGGAAAAATCCTTTCCCTACAACAGACCGATAACAAACATTTATAAAAATATTTGTTCCTACCTGAAATATCCAGAGAAGGTTTTCTTGGAAATCCTTGCGGAACCTGTAATTTTTGAAGCCTGCATCTGATGTGTCAAACTGAACCCTGTTGGCAAAAAAATATTTGTCACCCCTTATCTGTAAAATAATAACTTCATTTTGTTTTAAAACATTAACTTCTAAAAACTCTTTTAGGATCAACTTTACACAAGGATTTTCTTTGCCTGAACTGCTTAGTCAGTGTTAGGGTTAGAAAAAACATGCCGGAACAAATGAGCAAACATATTTTGGGCTGAACCAACCCAAGAATATTCTGCTTAGGGTGTCACATAAACTATGTAGAGTAAAGTTGTGTTTGTGTACTCACATGTTCAGAAGAAAAGATGCCAGTTCTACATCACTCTTTATTCCCTTCTGCTTCTTAAGTGTTATCCACCGAGTCATTTCTAAACCAATATTTACCACTGTACTCTGCCGCTGGTTACTAATAATAATCACACACAAAAAGAACATGAGAACTTATGTGGCTTAAGCATCATCATTATAACCATACAATTATTAAATTAAACTTGTAAGCCTGCACAATATATCAAATTTACTGAAAATCACAGCTTAAAAAATTCCAAAAGTTATGTTTAATCAAAGTTTAAAGTTGATGCAGATAGCAAAAGCAAGTTATCATGTGTTGTTTTTATCAAGATTTTGATCACCGATTTAGCATCTTGTCTAGTTAAAATAAGTGCGTAGTAGAGTAGGCGGGGCAAGACCGTGATTCGAGGCCGCACCGGTCTCGTATCACGGAGGAGATCGAGAGCATAAGAGAACGAGCGACGGGACCGTCAACAAGAGAGGACTGGGCCCGAACATGTTTTACGTTTGTATGTATGTTCTTTTGTCACGGTGGCTGCCGGCATTTTACTTTAGTGTTTTTGTTATTGTTAGTTTTAATCACCGGCAGTCGGCCGTGAGGGGCTGCCGGCTGTCTTTTTACTTTGATTATTTTGATTAAAACTTTATTTAAATGTCTGCCGGTTCCCACCTCCTTTCTTCCATATTCCTTGAACCTGACTACAAAGTGTTTGTTGCTACTCTTGCTTTTACTACTGTTGTTAAAATAAGAATGTCATCTCTTTTGTGGAAGAGCACTGTTATGAAAAGTAAAAGAAAACCACAGGTAATACAGTACACAGTAAAACAGACTTATGGGAAATGTAGTAAATGGTGAGAGTGAATATTCACAGGGAATGAGACAACTGGTGGTCCGGGACTGATACTGCACCAATATCATAATATATATATATAGGGATGGGAACCGAGAACCGGTTCTTCTTTAGAAACGGTGCCCAGTGAATCGATTCCTTGGAATCGTTAGCGTACCTGCTTAACGATTCCGCTCGCTGCAAATGTGTCATCATCATGACTTCACACACGCGCTGTGTTGTTTTGGTTACGCAGCAAACATGTCATCGAGGCAGAAGCGATCTAAAGCGTGGTTATATTTCACTAGAAAAGACTACAATGCGGTCATTTGGAACAACTGTGAAAGTTTAATTTCGGCAAAGGGAGGAACTACCTCCAATATGCAGAAACATTTGGCCACACAGCATGCAATTCATTTGCAGGACTGTCGCGTGTTTGATACACTACTACTTAGAGACACAGCAACAACAAGTGAGTCAAGCAGCAGCGGAGCTAACGAGACGTCATCTGCTATTAATGCCGAAGGTAACTTCTCTATTTAGTTAATGTGAGCGCCAATTCATTCTATAAACTTTTACTATATGAATAATAATCTCCATTGTCATTGTCAATCAAATTTAAATGATGATGATAACGGCCATCATTTGTATGTCAGTTGAGTTGAATTTTGATTCAGGTAGAATATTCCCAAAGGCACAAGCTCTTCCTTGACTGTTTAGTCAATGTTTTTATGGCACTTAAATGGGAGTTTTTTTTTTCTGGACCAATGATGAATGTGAAAAATTCTATAGGTCCCTGGACTCTACTTTGTAGCCTACTTTTAGGTTTGCTCTGAGGTTGCTACACATAATGTGTGTATACTCTGAGTTTGTGCTGTGTTCTTATCAGATATTAAAGCCAGTTAATACAAACAAACAAATTTGTACCTATTCCCTCACCCAATGAGAATCGATGAGAGAATCGATAAGGAATCGGATCGATAAGCAATATCGATAATGGAATCGGAATCGTTAAATTCTTATCAATTCCCATCCCTATATATATAGAGATATAAATATAAGAAGTTACATTTATATTAGTAGGGAAAGATCACCATCACCTTATGCCTCTAAGCACGTGTGATGATGTCTGCAGCTCTGTTATGTTAAAGAGGAAAAGATCAAATGTTTTAATGTTTAATGTTATCTTGCGGTCCAGACGAAGCGCATGCGAGTTCTGCCTTTTTAATATCCCTACACTTTAAATGAATATATTGATAACAAGATTATAATTTGCTGACAATTAACCATTGTTCTATATCTAATGATTTTGGCCCACATTGTTAATTTAGTCTTATTTTGTTACGTATTAATTTTCTGCTTAATTAATTTTTTTATGGTCCACGAAATTATTTTGGTGATAAATTAAAAACCAAACATAGAACATTCTGAATCACAATGAGTTCACAGTTAGATTCACAGTAAGAAACAGAATCTAAATAAAAAATCCTCATTTCAAAAGTTCTAACACAGATGTAACAACTAGAAAAAAATACGCTTTGGTCGCTGATGGTGTTTTATTTTTTGGTGTAATTGGTTTGATTTCATTTTTACCTTTTGGTTGCTGATGGTGGTTTTTCAATGATGTTTGGTCTGTCGTCTTGAAAATGATCACTCTTCATAGACACAGATCTGACAAAAGGTAATCCTGAACTTTTACTTATCATATAAAGCAGAGAGAAAAAAAACATGTTATTAAAGGAAAAGACTGAATGAAGTGAGTTATTAAACATGGGACTTAATGGCTAACTAACTATTGCCTGCATCCATCTTTTGACATAAGAAAATTATCTTAGTGATAAGCCAATAGCAAAGTAAACTTTGAAGAGACAAAATTATGCTCATTAAAGGCTACGGACAGAATGTGTGCAGGGTATCCGTATTGTTTCTGTTGATTTTTCCTCCACACCGTGAGAACAAAATGAAAACAGACACAATTACAGTTGTTGTCCTGAATGGAAAAAATTGAAAATTTTTTCTCTACACTATTATGGTATCGTGGCTGTAAGAATGATAATGATTTTATTTTGATATCTTTAAATAAACGATTAGTAACCTTTTTTTAGTCCTATTATTAGTAACCTTATTGGTCTGTTTTTATTTTTACCTTTTGGTCGCTGATGGTGTTTTTTCGCTGAAGTTTGGTCTGTCATCTTGAGAATTATCACTCTTCATAGACACAGAGCTCATAACAGGTAATCCTGATCTTTTACTAATCATATAAAGCAGAGAAAAAAAAAATATTTTACTAAACTAAACAGATTAGTTTTCCTTTGTGTTTTTGAACAGTTGCATGTACACAGGAAAGTTCTGTTAAAACTATCTGCATTTACACAGATTCTGGAAAACATATAAAATGCTGTACTATACATGCAGGCCAGTGGATGGCGATGTTGATTTGTAAAGTCATACAGTGATAAGACCAAAGTGCTTTTTAATATCCTTGTTAGTCGACGTTTATGTTTTTTTAGAGTCTGGTGAATTCATCCTTGAAATGGGTAGTGCATTTAATCTCCCGAGTGAGTCTATGACTTTTCTGTGGGTCATAATTAGTTTAAACAATTTCATATTTTAGGAGGTACCTTCATTCCTAGATATCAAAATCATTCAAAAGCATCAGCAAATTGCGTACGGTAAGGGCTATGTGGGGCTGAAGCCTTGATTGGCTGGAGGAAATGCGAGCTGTCCTTACATCATTGATTGACAATTCATATAGGTGGTTGACTATAAAACAACAAGAAACTATTGGATGTTCCTGCCTGAAGTAATTCACGGTCCAATCAAAATCACTTTACAGTTTGCGCCATTACGTCAGGAAACGCCTCTTTGCGTTAAGCTTTCGTATTTCGAGAATTCCGTTTTGCTCGTTGGTCTTCAAAAAAGTGATAGTGGTGCGCAAAAAGGAGAAATAAAGTAGAAAAGGAAAACCTTGAGGTTAATCTTACAGCTAAAATTCCAAAACTAACCAACTTCTTCAGTTACATGTACATTTAGACATTTGGGAGACGCTTTTATCCAAATCGACACATATTGCGTTATCCTATACATTTTACATAGGTATTTGCAATCTCCTGGGGTCGAACCCACAACCTTGCTTTGTTAACGCAACGCTCTTACCACTGAGCTACAGGAAAGCTATAGTTGTCCCTGGGACAAAACATCCACGACCGAGGAAATTCCTGGGTGCAGCAGATAAACACATTTAGCATCACCCACCGTCACAGATCAACATGCTTTACATGTGGAAGATGAGTTAGCATCAGCAATAGGTTCTTGTTCTTATAAACAACCAGTTAGAAAGCAAGGGTTTTATTAATGTCAACTTTGCCCCTTTAGATGAAAACGACAGAAATAGTGCAGCGAAATATTAGACAGCTCATCTGATCGGTAACAAATGCGATGGAGTGAGCGATGCTCGTTTGCGGTCACCAGTGGGACAAGAACGACTAAGCCATTTAACACATATTTTCCCGGAATGCAACATGTCATATGATTAAAAGCATAGATTTTAACAATATCATTATAAGGGTTTGTGCTCAGCTAAAGTTCGAAAGAAGACTTTTTAACGGAAGTATTTCTTGTAAAATACTCATTAAGGAAGTGATTGTTAATGTTTTTGCGGATTTTGAGTAGGGTATGCAGTAGAGTAGGGCTTTCAATGTTAACGCGTTGAAGCATGCCATTTTTTTTTTTAAGGAAAAACATTTAACACAATTAGCGCAGAATGCGTTTTTTTTGTCAAGGGTTATATTTTATAATCACGCTCTTATTCATGTTAAGGCTTTTAAACCACTTAAGCGCGATTTGAAACAGTTGCTTTGACGAGTTCAGTGTAGAAAGACAGCTTCTAGCTGTGGAACGCGGCAAAACGCAACGCGGCAGCTCTTAAAGGGGACACATTCTTAAACCTGCTGCTGTGACTCCTGTCACTATACTGTTAGTCAAAGAACAAAAGAAAATAGGAATTCAATGTGTTTTGTAGCTTAATGAAAATTCTTCTGTATTTAATTTAGAATTTAGCATTAAAGACTGTAAAGTGTTCGAGAACTTTTTGAGAACATTCAATTTCTGTATATTTCCTACCTGTTAGACTGGATAGCTCTCAATTATACTGTTGAATGGCTATAATTAATGTAATTAGATAAAATAATTAGAAAAGTAAATATAAGAAATAAATATTGAGATAAATGTAATGTTTTTTAAATAGCCTGGAAAGTTTAGTATGCAAACTTGTGCTTATATAAAATAGTAATTTAATTTTACATTTAATACTTATATTTAATTTATATTTTATATAAGCACAAATTTGCACACTAAACTTTCCAGGCTATTTAAAAAACATTAACATTAACTCAATATTTATTTCTTATATTCACTTTTCTAAATATTTCATGGTAATTTAATTTTAGATTTATATTTAGTCATTTGGCAGACGCTTTTATCCAAAGCGACTTACAGTGCACTTATTACAGGGACAATCCCCCTGGAGCAACATGGAGTAAAGTGTCTTGCTCAAGGACACACTGGTGGTGGCTGCTGGGATTGAACCAGCAACCTTCTGATTACCAGTTCAGTGGTTTAACCCACTAGACCACCATCCCCATATGGAGATTTAATAATTACTATATTAGTAAATATAAGAAATAAATATAAAATGAAATTCAAACGGTAGAAAATTAGATGCAATAAATAGAAAATGTAATATAATAATAATAATAGCAATAAAATGTAATAGGCACTGCAGAAGACACCATGGCGTGGCAATAAAATGAAGGGGACCCTTGGGTTTGCTATAGCACCAGGGCCTAATGTGTTCTTAATCCGGCCCTGCGTATGGTACATAGTATTCTTTCATCTCCATTTAAAAATAATAAAGCGCTTTTGTTATTAATTGTTTTAGCCTGAAAATGCTTTAAACTCTATTAGTGTGCTGTTGAGTGTCGAAATAGCACAAACATATTTTGGTTATTCATAATGAGGTTTGCTGTATGCTGAGGTTTGCAGTAGAACACAGCAGAGACGTTTCTGACTTTTTTAAACAAATACGGAGCCAGAAAATGTTTTTAATTTTAGAGAATATGACATGTTTATGTAGATTAAAACAGCCCAACAGTATATTAAATTAACCAACCTTATTAATTTAAAACACAATAATGCACCAATAATGTTAATTAACAACATCATATATAATATTTAAACACTGAAATGGAACGTTGTTGTGAGTTACATACTTTTATTTTTATTTAAGTTTTGCATGATTATTTAAACATTTCAATCCGCTACAGGCACGCAATGAATGTCGGGATAGTCAACACTGTTAAGGATACATTCGTTCTATCCTTAAAAAAATGCGGCAATAAGGTTGCATATTTGGGGCTGCGTTTTAAAGCAACCTTTGAATCGTGACAGCCTTACCTGCCTTCAGTCGCACTGCTGTGACGCAATCGGTCTTAAAATGAACATTCAAAGAGCGCAGCCCCCGAATTGGGCACAGCCAATGTCAAATGAAATACAAAAACTATGAAGCTTGTTATCTCAAAACTGCTCAGAATGCAGTAAGAACAATATAGTTCTTAAGTGATGAAATGTTGATTGAAAATTGATGGCCAACATTTTAGAGATTCGTTTGGATTGCCATTAGTTATTATAGGACTAAACTGCACCTCCGTAATTAGACTTTTTTAGAGGACTAACCTGGCTTCATAAAAGAATGTAGTTCATGTAATAATATTAGAAGGTTTTTAAACACAATACATACTGTATGATTACGCAAAAAAAGATGGATGGCCTTATTCTTTCATTACTTGCCATAAAGGTCTTCGATCTGATGGCCTTCTTTATTTTCAGTTTTAACACGGTTTGGTTAGGGGATCATTTTGTAGAATGGATCAGAACAAGGATGATCACTCACATGCAGCCGTTATTACTGTACCAAGGGGCTTAAATCAGATTATTTCATTACTATTCCACATTTGCGCCGAACAGTTCAAAGAACAGTCACAGTTATGTTTCCAGATGAGACTGGCTCGGCACAGCATGATTAAACCATTCTCAAACCGGAATTTTCGGCACTGTTGTCTAACACTGTTGTCTTGAAAAAGAACTCAATTCAGCATTTGCGCACTGTGACTGACAAAAGCAGTGAATGATCTTTCTGCGGCAGAATATTTAAATTGGCAAGGCTTAAAAACATGTCATTGACGCTTTTGTTGAGATCTGAACACTTATTATTTACCTTTTGGTCGCTGATGGTGTTTTTTCACTGAAGTTTGGTCTGTCATCTTGAGAATTATCACTCTTCATAGACACAGAGCTCATAACAGGTGATCCTGATCTTTCACTATTGACAGAAAGAGAAAAAAAAATTCATTTGAAGAGCATGAATAGGGCGTTTTCACAATGACATCAATTAACTTCCGCCTCTTTGCAAAGCAGTGTATCATAACCTCCGTCTTGCAACAAACAAGAAGAAGAAGAAGAAAGTTTGCCTTTGGACTGGAATTTAATAACAGTGAAAAAAACTTACTCAAGAACACTTATTCAAATACTTATCCTAGCACCTAACACATAAAAAAAATCACTTACCTTCATTATCAAACAGGTAGTGTTCAACAAAGAATTTGTATCCTTTATCTAGCTTTGATCTTGTCGTAAGCGAAAATTTGTCTTCAAGATGTTGTACATCATCTAGCTGTATTTGTGACAGCTGTGCAAGAGACTTGGTAAACCCCATTCTGAGGTGCTAGCGTAAGTAATAAGACCTGCATCTTCCGGCATAACGGAAGATGCGTGACGTCATGCGAAAAGGGCAAATTAACTGGGCTAGTTAGAAAGGACATGATGGCTATTTTCTTATGAAAGTGTTCATATCTTCATTGACAAATTAATAAATAAAATTGTAAATAAAATACCCTTTGGTCGCTGATGGTGTTTTTTCACTGAAGTTTGGTCTGTCATCTTGAGAATTATCACTCTTCATAGACACAGAGCTCATAACAGGTGATCCTGATCTTTCACTATTGACAGAAAGAGAAAAAAAATTCATTTGAAGAGACCAAATTAACTGGGCTAGTTAAAAAGGACAGAATGGGTATTTTCTGATAAAAGTCTGCACATCTTCAAATAAATAAATGAAATTGTTATGAAATTCGATTGCTTTTTGCATTGTCATTAACAAAAAAGCATCATATCCCGCTGGCTAATAGTTTCTTCAAGTGAAACCAGAGCTAATGCAAGAAAGAGTCATGACGCCGGAAATTTGAACTATTGAGAAGCTCTATAAACCGCCTTTGCTGTAAAAAATCTGTTTCATTGAAGTGAACATAATTGATCTGACTCACTCTCTCTCAACGGCTTTGGGTGATGCTAAATAGATTCAGGCAGGTTTGCACGAATTTTGAAGATATTTCAAACCAATCCTTGTCATAGAATCCATTATAGGTCTGTCACAATATTCAAATTTCTCTATACGATTATTGAGGCTGTAAAAATCCATGATAATGATACTATCGTGATATATTTTCAAATAAATGATGGTGACATAATTACTTTGGTCTTACTCTTTTTGACTTGGTTTTGGTTTAATTTTTACCTTTTGGTCGCTGATGGTGTTTTTTCACTGAAGTTTGGTCTGTCATCTTGAGAATTATCACTCTTCATAGACACAGAGCTGATTACAGGTGATCCTGATCTTTCACTAATGACACAAAGAGAAAAGAAATCAACATTTTACTACAGGAAGAGCCTCAAACGTATTTGAAGAGATTTAATTAACTGGGCTGGCAAAAAAAAGACAATGGCATTTTCTGCTGAAAGTGTGCACATCTTCGTTGACAAATCAATAAATTAAATTGTTATAATAAATTCAATTAAAAAGCATAATTTCCAACTGGCTAATAGCCTGACATAAGGTAGGATGGGGCAGGAGCCGTCCGGGTGCGTCTCGATAGCGATGTGGTGGCTGGAGTTGAGCCCAATATCAAGGCCTGTTCGCAGGTCTCTTTCTAGCAGGCAGCTGACGGGGGAAGGATGCTCTCCCCTGCGGTGCTCTCTGTCTGGGGGGGGACGCCTGAGTAAGGGGTGGCGGGACTAGTGGGGAGCAGACACCGGGAACTGCTGGGAAAAGTCCTCGATAGCATCCCCAAACAGCTCCCCTTGTGAGAGGGGTGCGTCAAGGAAGTGTACCTTCTCGGCGTCTCTCATCAGCGCAAGGTTTAACCAGAGGTGTCTCTTCCGGACCACCAGAGTGGACATCTTACGACCCAGCACGGGGCCCGTAATTTTTGTCACCCGGAGATAAAATCGGTGGTGGAGCAGAGTTCCTGCATGACAGCTGGGTCGTGTCTTCCCTTGTCCGGTTGTTATAGCCCCTTGACCTGGTGGACTTGCAGGATAGCCATGAGGTGGAGTGAGGAGACTGTTTGACCAGCAGCACCATAAGCCTAAATGCCTTGAAAGGAGCCTTGGTCGACCCCTCCAGATGGCCTTCTTTATTTTCAGTTTTAACACGGTTTGGTTAGGGGATCATTTTGTAGAATGGATCAGAACAAGGATGATCACTCACATGCAGCCGTTATTACTGTACCAAGGGGCTTAAATCAGATTATTTCATTACTATTCCACATTTGCGCCGAACAGTTCAAAGAACAGTCACAGTTATGTTTCCAGATGAGACTGGCTCGGCACAGCATGATTAAACCATTCTCAAACCGGAATTTTCGGCACTGTTGTCTAACACTGTTGTCTTGAAAAAGAACTCAATTCAGCATTTGCGCACTGTGACTGACAAAAGCAGTGAATGATCTTTCTGCGGCAGAATATTTAAATTGGCAAGGCTTAAAAACATGTCATTGACGCTTTTGTTGAGATCTGAACACTTATTATTTACCTTTTGGTCGCTGATGGTGTTTTTTCACTGAAGTTTGGTCTGTCATCTTGAGAATTATCACTCTTCATAGACACAGAGCTCATAACAGGTGATCCTGATCTTTCACTATTGACAGAAAGAGAAAAAAAATTCATTTGAAGAGACCAAATTAACTGGGCTAGTTAAAAAGGACAGAATGGGTATTTTCTGATAAAAGTCTGCACATCTTCAAATAAATAAATGAAATTGTTATGAAATTCGATTGCTTTTTGCATTGTCATTAACAAAAAAGCATCATATCCCGCTGGCTAATAGTTTCTTCAAGTGAAACCAGAGCTAATGCAAGAAAGAGTCATGACAACGGAAGTTTGAACTATTGAGAAGCTCTATAAACCGCCTTTGCTGTAAAAAATCTGTTTCATTGAAGTGAACATAATTGATCTGACTCACTCTCTCTCAACGGCTTTGGGTGATGCTAAATAGATTCAGGCAGGTTTGCACGAATTTTGAAGATATTTCAAACCATTCCTTGTCATAGAATCCAGTATAGGTCTGTCACAATATTCAAATTTCTCTATACGATTATTGAGGCTGCAAAAATCCATGATAATGATACTATCGTGATATATTTTCAAATAAATGATGGTGACATAATTACTTTGGTCTTACTCTTTTTGGTTTTGGTTTAATTTTTACCTTTTGGTCGCTGATGGTGTTTTTTCACTGAAGTTTGGTCTGTCATCTTGAGAATTATCACTCTTCATAGACACAGAGCTGATTACAGGTGATCCTGATCTTACACTAATGACACAAAGAGAAAAGAAATCAACATTTTACTACAGGAAGAGCCTCAAACGTATTTGAAGAGATTTAATTAACTGGGCTGGCAAAAAAAAGACAATGGCATTTTCTGCTGAAAGTGTGCACATCTTCGTTGACAAATCAATAAATTAAATTGTTATAATAAATTCAATTAAAAAGCATAATTTCCAACTGGCTAATAGCCTGACATAAGGTAGGATGGGGCAGGAGCCGTCCGGGTGCGTCTCGATAGCGATGTGGTGGCTGGAGTTGAGCCCAATGTCAAGGCCTGTTCGCAGGTCTCTTTCTAGCAGGCAGGTGACGGGGAAGGATGCTCTCCTCTGCGGTGCTCTCTGTCTGGGGGGTCGCCTGAGTGGGGGGGTGCCGGGACTAGTGGGGAGCAGACACCTGGAACTGCTGGGAAAAGTCCTCGAAAGTATCCCCAAACAGCTCCCCTTGCGAGAGGGGTGCGTCAAGGAAGTGTACCTTCTCGGCGTCTCTCATCTGCGCAAGGTTTAACCAGAGGTGTCTCTTCCGGACCACCAACGGGACCACCCGTTATTACTGTACCAAGGGGCTTAAATCAGATTATTTCATTACTTTTCCACTGTTGTGCCGAACAGTTCAAAGAACAGTCACAGTTATGTTTCCAGATGAGACTGGCTCGGCACAGCTGGATTAAACCATTCTCGGACCGGAATTTTCGGCACTGTTGTCTAACACTGTTGTCTTGAAAGAGAACTCAATTCATCATTTTCACACTGTGACTGTCAACAAAAGTGAGTGATCTTTTTGCGGCAGAATATTTAAATTGGCAAGGCTTAAAAACATGTCACAAAACATGTTTTGTTGAAATCTGAACACTTATTATTTACCTTTTGGTCGCTGATGGTGTTTTTTCACTGAAGTTTGGTCTGTCATCTTGAGAATTATCACTCTTCATAGACACAGAGCTCATAACAGGTGATCCTGATCTTTCACTAATGACAGAAAGAGAAAAAAAAATTCATTTGAAGAGACCAAATTAACTGGGCTAGTTAAAAAGGACAGAATGGGTATTTTCTGATAAAAGTCTGCACATCTTCAAATAAATAAATGAAATTGTTATGAAATTCGATTGCTTTTTGCATTGTCATTAACAAAAAAGCATCATATCCCGCTGGCTAATAGTTTCTTCTAGTGAAACCAGAGCTAATGCAAGAAAGAGTCATGACAACGGAAGTTTGAACTATTGAGAAGCTCTAATATACACTTTTCTTTCATAGTTCTTCAACATGTACAATCAAACATAATAAGTAAGTGTCCACAAAAGTATTCAGCTAATCAAAAAAAACAATGCTCAAAATATCAAAATCAATAGCACTGGCAAAAAAAACATAAATATACTGCTTGACAAGGACAATGTGTCCCTCCTCCTCGTCAATTCCCAGCCTTCTTCATCACAGTTACTTTATACATTACATGCCACATAAACAACCGAATTTAGCTACCTTCTGTACAATATCCCAATTAGCAATTAGCATTAGTCTAAAAAACGATATATAATTCAGAAAACACTCGACATATCAACAAAACATAAACAGAACATCTCCTAACACATATCAAGGTTATTTAAAAACCTGGAAAGCATAAACACTCATTCAAAGTAACTGGAAAAGGGAGACGTAAATAACCATAAGTTCCCGCCTCGTAAGCACGGGCTGATTGATAAATCTAACACACCAAGAGAGGCGGGACTTAAGGCAGAACAGCCAATCATCAGCCGGTCCCACTCAAAGCCGGTGTCATGTTTGAGGTGGAGGGGGAGGAGTCGGCCGCATCGAGCGCAGACACGGAACGTCCAGAGAAACGGAGGAGCGACTGCTGTGAGGCGTTTGTACAAAACTGCGGAAAAACTGCAGAAAAGGTGCGGGTGTTTAACACTCTCACCGGGAAAAGTGTCCCCCACGGTTGCGACGCCCCTGCTAGCAGCACATTTATACGGCTCTCAAATCTGAATGTTGCCTATTAAGGACAAACTGTGTTCAGTAGAGCCATTTTGTGTTCACGCAAATGTTTCAAGTTTCAGAACAGCTAATAGCTGCTAAATAGTTGTTAAACTAATAATTTATTTGTGTTCTACCAAAAAAGAAAGATTATCCATTTCATTTATTAGACTCTCCATGGCCTTTTAGTGGACGTTTGAAGTGTTTTTCACACGCGATGTGGCGAGGACTCGCTTTCTCGTAGCAGTCCAAGGGTTTTGTACAGTCAAGGTGTTGCTGGCATCTCGGGGAGAATAAGAACTTATTGATATATTTTTCAACAATTGGTTAAAGCCCATAAGCCCCCTTCTGCATCATCATTCCCTGCCCATAAGGAGGCGCCGTCTAAATAAACATTATGTCTGCTACGTATTAACACATAAGTCAACATTATTATGTGCTTTACTTCAATGTAAATGCATCCACTCTGTGCTGTCAAGTGTCTCGCGCAGCTTTGCCACACAGCAAAAATACAAAAAATACTTTTTTACAATACAATTCATAAACGCACACTGGTGTTAAAAAGCTTTATGACATGATTCATTTCTACAACAGTGCTGTCTAAAGCATACATCAATGTCCGAAATCGCTCACTCATTATCGTTTACCTCTTCCCCATATAGTGTACTCAAATGTCATTATAGGGAACAGGGAAGGAATGACGCATGAGCGGTTTTCGACACTGCAACTGCTCTGCCTTGTTTTTGCTGTGGTCCTAGGAGAACGCCCACCATTGTATGTGCTGTATATGAAATTAATACAAAAAATTCTCTGACATGGCATGGTGTTGGTTATTTTACAGTTTTGTTTAAAAATAATGAAAGTAACAATGATTTTAAAGATGATTTTTAATTTTGTGTTAATACTATTGTAATACTGCAACTAAATAACAAACAGTATGTGAATGACAATCCAACGCTTTCTTTTTCTCAAGTCAAGTTTCATGAAAAAATAAATAGTATTTAAAAAATGCAAGAATACAAAGTATTATAATTCCTTGTATTTTTCTCTTTTTCCCTCTTGACCTTATTAACCACTGCCTAAATGAATGCAAAATTGAGAAAGGTGCTGTACAAACAATATCTATTTAAATGAAATTGCTGACCTCTGTTCCTCTGGGAGACTCATCTCAGAGGTTCTGTCCTGAAAAGTTCTGTACTCAGTCCTCTGACATCACATCATTACATCATGACCTGGAGATCACAGTCATAGTGTGAATTTCAGAGAAAAGTTCAGACACAGAAGAAATAAAGTATATGGAGAATATGGAGCAAAAACATGAAATAAAAACACTAAACTACATTTGCATGTACTCAACTCAACTCAACTTTATTTATATAGCGCTTTTTACAATTTTCATTGTTACAAAGCAGCTGTACATGAGACACATTGAATACAAGTAAAACAACTAAAGGCATATACTTGGTATAACAAGAAAAAGGTGAAAACAACAAAGACAGACATACAAATGCTCCACACACACAATATGCAAACATACATACACACACACATTGACATAGACGCACACACACACAGTGAAAGCACACATTGGCGATAAAGGAGAAAGAACCACAGGTCAAATATTAAACGGACTATAAATTCTTATATGCAATATTAATTATGTCTAATTTCTGAATTCTAAAGCAGCCCCCCCGGCCAGGCAGATAGTGCAAAACAATATGCAAACGGTGGTGAGGAACCCAAAACTCCCATCGAGAAAAAAAACCTGTATCAACCAAACAATGTCTTGTTGATGCCTTTACATCAAGGGTGGGTTGCCCAGACAAAAATTAGGTTAAGCCAGAAATAGGCTTTAGTTAAATTTAATTAGTTAAAATAAAATTCTAAAGTTAAATACACCCAGTGTCAGTGTTTCCCATTCATTCCAATTAGTACGGAAATCCTGAACCGCAACGTGGAATTTTTTTTTTGAAGAAATATATTCTCTTCTGTAGCCTAAGTCTAGACTAATGTTTCTTTTTTATTAAAAAAATTCCTCACAAGAACATTTTTCTTCAATACCAGATATTTCTGACTTGGTATTTAGGACGTTTTAGGGCAAAATTACTTGACTAATGTAGCCTATGCTGTGGCTTTTAGAGGGTTCTGCATCTGAACTCTTCATATTATTACTAGGACATTTATCGGCATGTTTGACGGCTGAAGTTGGTTTTGATTGTACATAAATCTAAACAAGCGCTACAGTTGTGGCACCTTTCGCTGTCCCGCTTCCCCATCCCCAGCTAACATAAGGCCAGCGGGCAGACCCTGTGGCAAAGTGATGCGGTGCTGCGCATCTCGGCCAATGTGTGTACCCACGCTGGAAAGCGATAACTTTGCTATGGTTTTGTTTGTACAATCATGGCAGTGTTTAAAGTGGTCAAGCAGATTTCATGCATACTGATAGTGACGGTCGAAGTTGGTACCGCATGCTAATGTTAGCTAGCCAACTTTTTTTCTCACTTGTGTTTGGAAGAGAAAAAAAAGAGAAATATTAGTCTAGACATAGGCTACAGGAGGGATTATGAAAGGAATGCATATTTTTTTCTTCACAATTTTTTTTTCACGTTCAGGGCTTCTGTAAATTGGACTATGTAACTTTGCATTTTTTGTTAATTTTGTCCTTTTTTTCTTTGGTTTACGTCATATTAGAAATAAGAAATACAAAGTTCAGGAGCTCATGATGTGCATAACCTCTCTCTCTGGTGTCTGGTCTCTCTCTCACTTTCTCTCATGTTGCGTGCAGCGTCTCAACAGTGCCTCTCTCTAACATGTTTCATGCTCCAATGTTTTCAATATGCATTCCTCTGTGTACTTACCTTTCCGCGTAAACCTCAACAGTCACCGATGTTATTTACAGAGAACCCAGCTGACCGAGACTTTACGAAAGGTTAGCAGAGTTTCCCATACAACCACTCTCTATGTGCTTGGTGTGAGTCTGTATGCTCGCTCCTACCCTCCCTACGGTGCAGAGTAACAGTGTATTCTCTCATATTTCGGAAATTGTGCCGAATTGACTGAGCTATATGCGATCTACATTAAAACTATCACTTGTATTTAAAAAAAAAAGCGCTCATAACACAACACATTGATGAGAAGAGCAACGGCAGTAATGGCTATGTGCTTCATGAGACAAACAAGAAGGCAAATATAGCCAAAACCACATCATATATCTGCTCTTCAGTGTAAATCTATTGTGATTTTGTCAGACGATGCCGCGTTTATAAATCAGGATTTTAGCAGCAGTTAAAGTGAAATCTGGTTGGTTAAAACACGAGATTGGGTCGTGTTTAGTATTTTTTTACTTGTTTTATGTCTGACAACAAAACAGATCATATGTGAAAAAATTATTCAGTTGTGTTAAAATTGGGGCCTGTCAACTTTAACGTGTTAACATATGCAATACTTTTTTTCACATTAACGTGTAAAAAATATTTAATGCCATTAACGCAACATCCGTTTTTTTCTATCATCATTGTCTTGCGTTACATTATATAATCACGATCATATTCATATAAAGGCCTTTAAACTATTTTGAAGCGATCTGAAATGGTTATATTGATACATCCAGTATAGATTGACACCTTCTGGCTGTGGAACACGGCTCAATGCGACAGCGGTCCCATCTTGTGTACACATGGGCTAAATGCTGCATCAGAATCTGTCATACAACGCACTAGTATTAACTTCTATTGCATGCTTGAATGAACAAAAATATAAGCCTGTAGTGTTTTTACTCCTTTACAAAACACGCAACCACAGGTCCAGCTAAAACTTTCATTATTCTCATATTTTTTCCTCCTTTACTTCTGGATACAATTACTCACTAGAGCCCCCAGTGGCGCAGCTCCACATCACATATAATAAAGCAAGTGTAGGATCTGGCCAGACCAAAGGTGACCATTTGGGGCATCGTAAAACACCCTGACCTCTCAGCAGGAGTCGAACAGGCGCCAGCAAGTCTGATCCAACTGCCCTCTCTTTAGCATCCATCATTTGGTCAGGATGGGTTCTAACACCCCCCTTTGGACCTCAGAGGACGACTGACCATATGACCTAAAAGGAATGTGGCCTGTGTTTTCATCTCCTCTTGAAATTGTCTGTCTTTTCCCTGAATCACAAAAGAATGGTCTAAATGCATATACCTCTATATCTCCACATTGTATGTTTGTCCCCATGTTATTCGGCCTCGCCAATAACCTCAAAAGCATGTGTGTTTAGTTGTATTCAGTTTATATTTTCATTCTTGTACAAACTTCAGGTCAATGTACTTATAATCCTGGCATGTTTTATATCTAAATGTTTCTCTTTTCATTCCTTGAAAGATGATGTATACCACAGTAATGTGTTTTATACTATACTCCTTTTATGTCATTCTAAGAGTTTTACAGCGCCAAACTCCTAAGTGATCCTAAATGCAAATAAGCTAATAAGCGAAACAAAGAAACTTGATTTTGCGCCTAAAATCATCTCATCGCATTGGATCGCCCACTTTGGACGGGCGTGAAGCCCCCAGGCTTGAAACATCCATGAACGGAGCAAACATGGCTCATCTCGTGTCCTCGCGCTCCTGCCCGGCATGTCATCGAGACCTGTCTCTCGCCTTGGAGACAGCTACGTCCGCCAGTTTACTTCGGCTAACTTTGGCAAAATTCATGTCTACCGACATCAGCCAATCCGGCTCCAAGAAAGAAGTACACGGATTCACCCACTTGCTTTGAAACCATCTGGACTCTGAAACCCTTTCAACGCGCACAAAACTTGCCCCAGCACACTCAGAAAACCAATGCAAGTATCTCAACTGTACCCTAAATAGCTGCGTTTAAGCTGTAACCCCTTTTAACTAAGGAGACTGTCCTCGATGGTTCATGCAGATGTGAATAGCTGTGTGTAATAATGCCACTCTTTGCTTTCTTCCATTTCTTTACTGCTTTTACGTTTCATGTTTGTTTGTTAGAATTTGTTATTTTTTTAGTTAATCGGTTTGTTTTTTCATTTAGTGTGGTCAATAAACCCGCATTTGTCTCCAGCTCGAATTGTTGCTGTGTTTCTTTATCACATATTAACGTCACTTAAACTGCTTGATTTCTTTCATAATTTCTGGAGCGGTACTGTACTACAGTAAGAGTGTTATGTTTCCAAGGCCAGGAAAGTAATATTTCTTAGATTTGATAGACGATCTGCTGATCACTCGCTGGACGAGTGCATTTAGTTTGTCGCTATTATTAGGTCTGCTGAATACGATAAAAGTGTATAAAATAGGTATAGTTAATCATCATTAATTATCCGTATTTTACTGTGATCAAATTCATAGTTTTCCCCGAAATACACTACACAAGTTATACTGTGACATAAACTATTAGTATTGCATACTTCAACACAATGAAATTGGCAAATTCAATTTGAATGCCGGATTTCGCCCCCGGATATCCAGGTATAAAAGGGAGATGGCGTGCTGCATTCATTTACCTTTTGTTCTTCGGAGCCCTCGATCTTGGCCATGGCCATCCTACAGGTCCATCAGGCCGAGGCGTTGAAAGAGCTCCACGAGGGTAAGACCGACCCAGCGCTTATGCAGGAACTCAACACCACCACCGACCCGCTCGGGCCCTGGGTCGGGCGATGTTCACACTTGTGGTCCAGAAGAGACACCTCTGCCTGAACCTTATGCAGATGCACTCATCTCGCAAGGGGGGCTGTTCGGCGATACTGTTGAGGACTTCTCCCAGCAGTTCTCGACAGTAAAGAAGCAGATGGAGGCCAACAAGCGTTGTGCCTCATCTGTGTACCCTGAACAGGCACCTACAGTAGCTGCCTTTCAGCATGCTCACGCAGAAGTGCATCCTGACGTCTATCATGATTGGTTCATGGCATTCGACCAGAAGGACGCGTACTTTCATGTCTCAATCTCCCTTGCTTTGAGGGGCGGGCATATCAGTACAGGGTCCTCCCCTTCAGCCTGTCCCTGTCCACACGAGTCTTCACGAAGGTTGTGGAAGCAGCCCTCGCTCCCCTCAGGGAGAAGGTAGTGCAAAAACTCTACTCAACTCGCAAGATCTGTTGTATACACACTGCTCCGGCACCTAGATCGTTTGGGACTACAGGTCAACTGGGAAAAGAGCAAGCTCTACCCCGTGCAGAGCATCTTTTTTCTCGGTATGGGACTCGACCTCTCTGCGGATGGGGGTCCCCCTTGGGCAGGTGCAAGGCGCGTCGTGGTGACGACAGACGCCTCCCTGCAGGGTTTGGGTGACATGTGCACGCATTGTCAACTGCCGTGACGTATATCAATCACCAGGGTGGTATCCGTTCACGCCAGTCAACACAACTCGGCCGATGCCTCCACAGGTGGAGTCAACTGGTGACGAAGTCCCTGCGAGCCACACACATCCCGGGCCGTTTCAAACTAGTCAGAAGATGAAAGGTTCTCAAGTCAAACCCCATCTGTCGGTTCGACACAACGTCTCTTCCCTCCATCAGGGAATAGAGGTTACATCCGTAACCAAAACGTTTATATTTAAGCTATCACTTGATTCAGTTTTTCACTTTTCTGTAAATCTAGATTATTTTTATTTCTGTTGCTCCATTATTTTAAAATCTGATTTATCTCTCAGTTAGGGATTAGCCTTAAATTTGCTACTGAAGAGGTTTAGATAAAAAAACACATATCTGTAATAAAATGTGCAGGAAAATTATCAGAAACAGGAAAATAAGCGTCATGTCTGGTTTCAGTGATGTGTTTATTGTAAATAGAAATAAAATAAAAAAAAACTCAGCATGAGGCAGGGCTCATCGGTTTGATAAGTGGTCGGCTGTGAAGCTTCAAGTTCAAGATACCCTGCTTTCTTATCCAGTACATACAAGCACAATGTCTGTGATTAAATGGAAAATACCAACGTACTGAGAAGAGTTATTTTAGCAGCACCAGTGACCAGGGACATCGGTGTTGTGGGCGGCTTGTCTAAACTGTGGTCCGGTCACGAACAGACGCACCTCAGCCGGCGGTGCTGCTGCAAACAGTCACGACCGAGGACAACCCCCGGAAAGACAATTGCCTACCGGGGAGTTCCACCTGCTGCTCGTGATTCCCGTACTGGGCTCTCCTATCTTATGTATTCTCCAGTCGCGAGCTACATGGTGATGATGTGGCTCAACAGTTATATTTGTACGCTGTAATGGGCCTCAAGGCTTGTGAAATAAGTTTATGGGTGATAAGACTGATCAAATAATTATCCAGAGAGAGGTTGTATATAGCATAATTAATTTTATTTTTCCTGCACGGGCTATTTATTTCCTTTTTACAAGACAGTTCAACACTGTTGCTCTTTAGTTACACCGGCAAATCCATCATTGCGGACAAAATTGATCGCATATGACGGAAAACAGTACTTGAGTGTATTCTCTTATGCAGAAGCCTACTTGATTGTAACACCTGTTAATGTTTCACTTTGTTAAGTTAAATCTGAAAAAATGGCATAATACAGTTCAAAGTGCACTCTTGCATGTTAGATTATTGTCATCAGAACTACACATAACTTGAGTAAATACTAACACCTTTGAAGGTTTTTTTTGCATTAAGTAGAAGCATTAATCATACTGAAGTCTTTAGAAATGCACTTCATTTAAGTTTGTAAAATGCAACTGGTTCAAACAGTTTGCATGTTATGACTTATGCAATCAACTAATGTCTTGATGTTTTGTTGTGTAATTTTAGACAGAGAACCATATACTGTATTTTGAACAACATGACATGATAACGTAAGGAACTTGGTTCCATGATGTGCACAAGTGACTGGATGATGTTAAACAAGTAGTTTTGAACATTTCAGCTGTTTTAACTGTATATATTGTATGCATAACTGAATGACTCTAATAGTCACACTGGAAGATTGTTACAACGTAATTTATAATAAAAACAATTTAAACCGATTTAAGTGAAATGAGAGCAACACAATTTTAAGCTCAACAATTTTTGTGAATGGATAAGTCTTAAGGCAAGGCAAGTTTATTTATATAGCATATTACACAAAGGGAACGGCTATTACAAGGTGACAACTCTAAATACAACATAACCCAAGTCCAGAGAAATCAGAGAGGTCGACAGCAGAAAAACAAACCGCAGATGTAGATTTGCAGTTGAGAGGTTAAAAGCGCGATTTGCGGATGCAGTTTTGGGGAGAGGGGTTGTTGAAACGAAGCTGGTAAAGACAGAATTGCCAGCTTAATTATGTATTGTATTGTATGTTTATGTTCATTCTTTGCACTTAAATTTAGCCTACAACTTCCCATTGACTCATTTAGGTGTATAAGATAACTGATAACATTGATGTCCTAATGAAAAAAAAACTTCCATAATAATTATCTGAAATAAACCCAAAATAAGAAATAGTCAAATATTTCAAAACAGAAAATTGCGCATTAAAGACAAATCACTTACAAGCTGAAGGAGAAAATATATCTCTAGGCTATAGCTACTGTATGAACTAGATACTTTCGATTTCGCATGCGCATCAAATAGCAACTAAAACACTGTTTTTACCTTTTAATGATTTAACACTCGAGGCATTCCCAAAGGTTTGTTCAAGCGATTTCTGTGCTGCTTCAGCGCATTGTATAATTCGGTGAATTTAAATGTTTTTAAATATTTTTCCATAGGAAACCGAAAAGACCGCTTGATTCAAATCACGTTTGCATTTCATATCAAATCACAGTTATTTCAACTTACTTCTCAGTATGGTTCCTGTCTTGTCCACTTCCAAGAGAAACACCTTCTATTTCTGAAAATAGCTTCTTTTTAAGTGCACTATAGGCCTACGCGACAAACAAGCGATCTGATTTATTATCCGCAGGAAGAAAAATATACATGTATTTACACGTAAAAATCAATACAACACTTAAAAAACAATACAAACGTAAAATAAATGAAAATCCTACGCATGAGGTTTTAAAATACTTTTGCAAAGGTCCAACGTGGTATTAGCAGTTTCCCTCCTAACTGTTGTATTGACTGACTTTTATTTTCACTTTCTCGGTCCCCAGATCATTAGATTCCGAGAATATCGTGACATCACTGCAAGTGACGCAGTTTTTTTGCAGGTCGTTGAACTGGGCGTACCGAAAGGTCTTTTCAATTGGACTCGAAAGCTGCCTGTTCAACATCATCTTAAACAAAATGTCTCTAAAATAATAACACTAACGACTGCACTAGCGTTTTATAAGTTCAAAATAATTTACGTTCCTTGGTCATGGTAGAATAACAACATGTCATACTGTAAAAGGCATTTGACCAATGAAAGACCTTTTGGCACGACCCTTACCTTTCGACATGCGAATTTCTCCGAAATGCAAAGACCCTTTTTGCATAATTCCTCTTAGAAATCAGTGCATGGGCTGGCACCACACACATCGGTCCGTCCGTCCTGCGGGTTCTATTCTTTACCATCCACGTTGTATTGTATAGGATTTCTTATTTATTTTAATATTTTTTTTATTATACATGTCCAACGTATATGCATATATTGTGAGTCATATATACGTTTCAAAATAGAAAGCCTACCTTGTGAAAATAAATACAATTATTTGAATTCTTAATAGGAGAAGAATGTTACACATGCGTGCACTGCCTGGATGAGCAGACTGAAGAATAAACTTAATGTAATGTAGCTTGAGGACAAGATTTTTGACAGGAGTACCTTCATAAATTATGTATTTTTTACTTCCAGTCTTCTGTCTGTTACACCTGTCACTTGGAGTGCCCTTGTGCGCCAGTAGAGGGCACTCCTATGATCGTTGCCATTCACCCTGGACTTCATTTTCCACAATCCTTCATCTGGACTCATTCCTCATTAGATACAGCTGTGCCTATTTAACCTCATCCAACTGTCTATTTAAATCTAATTTATTCTGTCATTCATTGCAATGTCGTTGTGTCTTGATCGCTGCATTTCTGAGCGTTCTCTTTTGTGCCATGGTTTGACTAGGCCTACCCGTGTTGTCTGTTCTTTTGAGGTATTCCGTTCTCCCATGTCCCCACCTCTGTTTTTATTGCGGATTGCTCCTAACTTCTGACAGCTTACATGTTTATTGGATTTTTTATATCACGTCTTTAGGTTACCCTACAATAAAGTTGTAATTTTGGCACACAAGAGGAGGACATTATTGAACACGTGTCCTCCGCTGGAATATTTTCATCCCCTAACGTATTCTCTAATACATAGTCGTGGCCTAATGGTTAGAGAGTCGGACTCGTTACAAGAAGGTTGACGGTTCGATTCTCAGGGCCGGTGGGTAAAGACTGAGGTGCCCTTGAGCAAGGCACCTTACCCCTACTTGCTCCCCAGGAACTGCAGCTGCCCACTGCTCTGGGTGTGCGTGTGTTCACTACTCTCTGGATGAGTTAAATGCAGAGGTGACATTTAAGGTCTGGGTCACCATATCTGATAAATAGGTTTTGATTTGATTGCTTGAACATCACAGGCAGAAACCGGAAAACAGGCCCCCTTGCATCCTCATTTGTAAACGTTACATATAAAGAAAAAAGGCCTAGGAATGTTCATATACAATTTTCCATGCACATATCGGGGTTTATAAAAATGAAACTTGCTCTAAACATATGTGCACCGTACAGACACTCCGTGACCATGCGTACACACTCTTTTACTGGTGTGAATACCGTTTACAGTTTTTTTTTTCAATCATTTTGTAACCAATTTCAAAACCTTGATGTCATCTTTCAAAACTATAAACAGTTGTTTGGATACAATACACACAAACCAAATATTATCTGGTCATTGAACTAAAACCACCTGTTCAAAACGACACAACTTAACATCAACGTATTCCCATTTCAAAAGGCAAATAAAAAATTACATCTGATGTGACTGTCTGTTTCTTCACGATAGAATGATCTAACTGTCAATTGATATAATCTTCAAAATGATAAGCAACGTTTGCTTTATTTTTAATGCATAGTTTTTATGAACTGAGGAACACTATTGCACATTTAGAACTTGACATTTTCAGGATAACTAGATAAATTGACACCAATTACCAAAGAACATGACCCACCTGGACACCATTATTATAGATGTAGTATTTCAACATCATTCTTTATCAAAAAAAGTTTCTATGATCTGATGCACCCTTTTTTACAGACCACATTTTTATATTTGACATTACTGTATGCGAGATTGGCCTTGTAATAGTTTTTGT
>SOYY01000171.1:0-23649 GCA_008369825.1 Triplophysa tibetana | reverse complement strand
AATAATAATATAGCTGCAAGCAGCAATCATCGGGTTCGAGCAGTCTAAGAGGACTAAGGTCGACTGCCTTCACAGACTACGGTCAGAAATCGCACCATAACACATCCGCAACGGATGGCACTTACCCATAACCAGAAAAATGAAAGAAATGGTCAGCAAAGGTCAATACAGACCACGCATGCTAACACTCATATGCAAAAACAGGTGTAAACTGTTAATACCTACGGGACGAGTGAAATGAACAAATTCTATTGTCTCTACAATGATCTGTTGTAGAGATATAAGTCTAGCTAAATGGTTGCTAAGTTAACCTGTTTAGTTGCTATGGATGTGGCATGGCACCTAGCAATTGATAATACACTAAGGCACAAGTCAAACGAAACAACCACAGTTTGTCTACGATGTTATATTGCAGAGATATAGGTCTTGCTTAATGGTTGCTAAGTTAACGTGTTTAGTTGCTATGGATGTGGCATGGCACCTGCCAATTGATAATACACTAAGGCACAAGTCAAACGAAAAAAACACAGTTTGTCTACGATGTTATATTGCAGAGATATAGGTCTTGCTTAATGGTTGCTAAGTTAACCTGTTCAGTTCCTATGGATGTGGCATGGCACCTGCCAATTGATAATACACTAAGGCACAAGTCAAACGAAACAACCACTGTTTGTCTACGATGTTCTATTGCAAAGATATAGGTCTTGCTTAATGGTTGCTAATGTACTCTGTTGGTTGCTAGGCAGTGGATTTGCAGCTGCCAATTTATGATTCACCAACCAATGAGTATAACGAACCATACACCAAGTCTCTATGCTATTGTGATGCATCTACATAGAGCTTGCAAAACGGTTTCTAATGTATGCTATGCGGTAGCTAGGGAGTGGGCTGGACGTTGTCAATTGATTATAGATCAAATGCTTTATGCCAGAATGAAGGATAAACCAACCACCATGTAACTATGACGTTCAGATTTTAACATTTCCATTTGGGTTGATAGTGTGATCAGCAGTTGATGCCAGTGTATGTATATAATCCAATGTAAACACTTAAAGCTTTAAATTAATTAAAAACAGCTCACATTATTTAATACAAATATTATTTTAAATGATTACAAATCATAAAATTTGCATTAAATCAGCTGTGAATACTCAATCGCAATATCTGTGACTGGAAATGTAATCATGGTAATCCTGTAAAATGATAATATATTATATTTAATCTAAACTCACATGAGTGAAACAGTTCACAGTCAAATAGAACAAAGGCGCATACGTGTGGCAGAAATATGTCCTTTAAGTCACAAACCATAAATCCAATGAATATAAAACTCACTGGTTGTAGGAGAAGTTGGTACTAAATGTTCAACAGAACAACAATCAATGCGATACTCAGTGGTGAGGTAATTTGAGTAAAATACCAATAGGTAGGGATGGCATCCATTGGTGATGAAAGATGAGTCACTGATCACTTGATGAATCACAGAATTTATTCTTCTCATCCATTTTAAGGTTATTTAGATGAGTGGGTCGCCCTCTCAGCTCCACATCTTAGTTCAATCTCAAAAAAACAAAACATGACCTGTTTGTTACACACCAATTAATGATCAAGTCAATCTATCACTATCAAGCAGGACAAATATATTTTACATCAACTTAAGCGGAGTGAAAATACTACTTTGAGCAGTTTTGTAACTCAATTTATAAAGAAGCATTTACATAATTGATGAAAGGCATTTTTTAGATCTTCAGAAAACAATGCTCACAGTTCCCATACATTGCACATTTCTTCTGAACACTAAACACATGCAACATGTAGAAAACAATTCGAAACATCACTACAATGTGTTAATACTTAATCATCAAAAAGATGAACGTAATAAACAGAGCAAATCCGAGGAGTTTCAACACAGAATCAATCAAGCACGTCAGATTTCCAAATACACATCAACCAGCGCTTCAATATCATCAACCATCACGATAAAATTACCCAGATAACTTTTACACAAGTGTTACAACTTTAGATAAAACATCATTCATGCATTTTAAACGAGGATGGTAGTTATATTTGCCTTTTAATCCGCTTTGCTGAAAGAAATCACCTGCTCGCGGCAAACCTCCATCTTAAATCAGTGACATCAAACAAGCGCCAGTTTTAAAATAAAAGTCACACTTGAGTTATTTTGAATTAATTAAAAATCCATGACGAACAATGATTGAGCTTACACCTAATATTGCTTATATGTGTTCAGTGACAATATAATGATTTACAATTGTATGTTTGAAGAGTTTAATTCCAAAATGAGAAAACTCATAATAATATTTTTTTATTGACAGCAATGTTTCTGGGGACAAAGTTGTTCGGAATGAGCAGAGCTATCATACGATATCAACAGTTTGCACAAATGTCAAATGTCACGTGATACACCATTTTTCAGGCAACAAAAAGACATGTCAATTTGCCATTTTTACTGTTATAACGCGACCTAGTGTTCAAACACCACCTTCTTTTGAACGTGGTCTCGAAGTTATGTTCTACACATATGTTCCAAGCCGCACGAACATATCTCAAATAGTTCTCGAGTTATGGCTATTTCATTTAAAAATGCTACTTCCGGGTTTGACGTATGTGTGCCCCCTTGAGACCATGAATGGAAATTTCAACTTTTTTTCGATAATTATTTACATTCACACTCCACAGAATTCATCAGCGTTGGTTTGGTTCCAATCGGGCGAAAAACCAGGGACTAGTTTGAAAACGTGTAAGTTGCATAAAATGCTAATTAGCGGAAAACTTTTCCGGGCGCAAATAAAAACGGAGATATACGTTTTGTTTGGCTTAAGCCAACAATTCCAACGATACCAAACACTTGGGTGTGCGATAAACGGTTTAGGAGTTATGAGCCTAAACGCGTTTGTTATCGCTGTAGCGCCCCCTATCGGCTGATTTGGCTGTCTTTCTGTCTCCGCGTAGCCAACAGGAGTACAACCATCTGACCAAGTATCAAGTCTCTAGGCCTTACGGTTTGGGCTGCACGATCAGTTTTAGGCGGAAAAATCTGCTCTGTGAGCAATTATAAATAACATTAAAGCTGCAAGCAGCATTTAGCGGGTTCGAGCGATTCAAGGTGACTGAGGCACATCTGCCAGGCTCAGGAATAGCACCATAGCAGATCCACGACAGACGACACTCTAGCACACCAAGTAAAATGTCAGAAACGTGTTATACAGTTGCAGAGACATAGATCTTGCTAAAAGGTTGCTAAGCTAATCCGTTTGGTTGCTATGGGCGTGCAATGCCACCTGCCAATTAATAACACATCAAACCACAAGTCATGCAAAACAACCCCATTGTCTCTACGATGCTCTATTGCAGAGATAGAGGTCCAGCTTAATGGTTGCTAAGTGAACAGTTTAGTTGCTATAGGTGTGGTATGGCACCTGCCAATTGATAACACATTAAGCCACAAGTGAAATTAACAGAACCCCTGTGTCTCTACAATATTCAACTGCAGAAATATAGGTCTGTGTTAATGGCTGTAAAGCTAATCTGTTTAGTTGCTATGGGCATAGCTTGTCACCTGTTATATTATAATACACTTTTCCATGAGTAGAACTAAGTAACTTCTTTGTCTCCATGACATTCTATTGCAGAGATATAGGTCTATTTTGTTAATTTAATGCATATTTTTCAAAATAGCCTCTTATGTGTTTTGATGAATTAATATTGAATAAAAAATCTAGGACCATTTTAAATGGGTACATTGATTCATATTCATGAATACATTGTGGTCAGTAGGACATTGACATTGTCTGCAAAAATATTTTAGAAGGCCTTGCCATTTCAATTATGTTTCTTTGGTACACACACATCACATGACAAATCCCATTTCTTCCTGATTTTGATGTTTGGTTCGAACTTCAGGAAGTCATGTTTACCATGTCTAAATGTCTAAATGCATTGAGTTGCTGCCATGTGACTGGCTGAGTAGCAATTTGGGTTAACATGCAATTTAACTGGTGTACCTAATAAAGGTGTGTTATATATATCAACACTCATCTTAAAAGCAGCCAGAAATGTGCTATAATTATAGATGTCTAAATATGCAGCAACGTTTAATGTGTAATACATATAATTTCTAACACTGTCTTCCTGTGAGACACATTTCATTACACACACATGCACAGTCTCGATCACACAAGACACACAGAACTATGCGGTGCATTCACACTCTTTTATCGTTCCTTTATCAAAGCTACATGCATTGTGATTTGGTGACTCTATAAGAAAGCCATTGAAATGAATGATATTTCACCTTTTTGACTCCTATGAAGGAATGCCTCTTCCTATGAGCATAACATTTTGCATGCTTGTTAAGTGTCTTAATATGTATAATAGTACTAAATGGCAAGTCAGTTGGATTATTTATTAAGGAGTAGCGACCTATAACATACTCGTTTCACGCTAATATAATAAAGGACCCTGTTATGGTCACAAAACTAAACAAAACTCAACATGTTTTTGATGATTATTGACCTAGAGAGTCCAAAGAAATGAACTGAGGTGGAAATTTTGACATTGCTTGAAAATCCTTAAACAAGTTTGCAAAAGTAGGTTTTTTACATCATCACCAATAACTCACAAACCATTTGATAGACATCAATGGTTCAAGAGGCAAAGTTGTTATGAATAAGGAGATCTATCGTTTGATATCAATAGTTTGTGTATTAGTCAAATGTCACGTGACACACAGTTGTCTAGGCCACAAAAAGACATGCACATTTTGCCATTTTTACTATTATAGCGCCACCTAGAGTCCAAACGCCATGTTCTTTTGTAGGTCACCTCAGAGTGATGGTCTACACATATGTTCCGAGGCCCATGATGATATGTTAAGCCGTTCTGGATTTATGGGCATTTTAATTTGACAGGCTCCGCCCATTTTTTTATTTTTGCGCCCCTAAGTGACCGTGAAAGGAAATTTCTACTTTTTTTCGATAATTATTTACAATCACTTTCCACAGAAGTCATCTGCATTGTTTTGGTTCCGTTAAGTCGAAAAACCAACGACTAGTTTGCGAAAGTAGGTTTTTGACATCATCAGCGATAACTCACGAACCGTTCGATCGACAGAAGTTGTTCCAGAGGCAAAGTTGTTCAGAATAAGGAGAACTATCATTAGATATCAATAGTTTGGGTATATGTCAAATGTCACGTGATACACAATTGTTTAACCACTTCTAAAACGTTATTACGCCCCCCGGTGGCCGAATAAGTTCATGTTTCTTACAGACCTTCAGGACCATGAGACAAATAAGCCCAGCGACTGTCGTTTTGAGCAGCCTCCGTTAACCCGGTGTAATTAGTGCTCAAACTTCATTGGCCAATGGCGGCCATGTTTTTTAAGATACGCCAATGTCCTTTTTAATAGTCATGGGACATGACACAAAGACACACCATACCAAATAATAAGTCAATCGGGCAAACTGTTGCCTAGTTATAGTCATTTTCTAGCTCATTCAAATTATAGCGCCACCTAGTGGCCAGAATCCGCAGTTTTTTTATTGTGACCCCGGATTGAGGGTCTACACATATGTTCTAAGCCCCATGAAGATATCTCAAACAGTTCACGAGTTATGGCCATTTTAGTTAAATTAGTTACTTCCGGTTTGGACATTTTTGCGCCCTCTAGCGATCGGGGATGAAAATTTCAACTTTTTTTTGATAATTATTCATATTCACACTCCACAGAATTCATCAGCGTTGGTTTGGTTCCGATAGGGCAAAAATCCAGGGACTAGTTCATTTTTTTTTTTTTTCAGAAAATGCAAATTAGCGGAAAAATTTGCATACCGGAAATGAAATCGGAGATATACGTTATTTAAGTTTTGAGCCAATGATTACACTGATGTAAAACACTTGGGTGTGCGACAAACGGTTAAGAAGTAACAAGCACTAACGCACTTTTCCTCGTTGTAGCGCCACCTATTGGTCGATTTGGCTGGTTCCGTGTATCTGAGTAGCGACAAGGACTACTACCATCTGACCGAGTCTCAGCTCTGTCCGTCTTACGGTTTGGGCTGCAGCATCAGTTTTATGGCAGAATAATAACAATAATAAAACCAACAAATACAATAGGTTTCTAGCCCTACGGGCTCGAACCCTAAATATAGCTGCAAGCAGCAATCATCGGGTTCGAGCAGTCTAAGAGGGCTAAGGTCGACTGACTTCGCCAACTACGCAAAGGAATAACACCATAACACATCCACTATGGATGACACTTTCCCACAACATGCAAAATTACAGAAATGGTCAGCAAAGGTTAATACAGACCACGCATGCTAACACTCATATGCAAAAACAGGTGTAAACCGTTAATACCTACTGGACGAGTGAAATGAACCAATTCTAATGTCTCTAGGATGATCTGTTGCAGAGATATAGGTCTAGCTTAATGGTTGCCAAGTTAACCTGTTTAGTTGCTATGGATGTGGCATGGCATCTGCCAATTGAAAATACACTTAGGCACAAGTCAAACGAAACAACCACAGTTTGTCTACGATGTTTTATTGCAGAGATATAGGGCTTGCTTGATGGTTGCTAATGTACTCTGTTGGTTGCTAGGCAGAGGATTTGCAGCAGTCAATTTATGATTCACCAACCAATGAGTATAACGAACCATATACCAAGTCTCTATGATGTTGTGATGCATCTACATAGACCTTGCAAAACGGTTTCTAATGTATGCTATGCGGTAGCTAGGGAGTGGGCTGGAAGTTGTCAATTGATTATAGATCAAATGCTTTATGCCAGAATGAAGGATAAACCAAACCCCATGTAACTATGACGTTTAGATTTGAAAATGTCCAATTGGGTTGATAGTGTGAAGAGCAATTGATGCTGTATTTGTATATTATCTAATGTAAACACTTAAAGCTTTAAATTAATTAAAAACAGCTTACATTATTTTATACAAATATTATTTTAAATTATTACAAATCATAAAATTTTCATTAAATCAGTTGTGAATACTCAATCGCAATATCTGTGACTGGAAATGTAATCATCGTAATCCTGTTAAATGATAATATATTATGTTTAATCTAAACTCACATGAGTGAAACAGTTGACAGTCAAATAGAACAAAGGCGCATACGTGTGGCAGAAATATGTCCTTTAAGTCACAAACGATAAATCCAATAAACACAATGAATATAAAACTCACTGGTTGTAAGAGTAGTTGGTACTAAATGTTCAACAGAACAACAGTCGATGTGATACTCAGTGGTTAGGTAATTTGAGTAAAATACCTATAGGTAGGGATGACATCCATTGGTGATGAAAGATAAGTCACTGATCACTTGATGAATCACAGAATTTATTCTTCTCATCCATTTTAAGGTTATTTAGCTGAGTAGGTCGCCCTCTCAGCTCCATATCTTAGTTCAATCTCAAAAAAACAAAACATGACCTGTTTGTTAGACACCAATTAATGATCAAGTCAAACTATCACTATCAAGCAGGACAAATATATTTTACATCAACTTAAACGGAGTGAAAATACTACTTTTAGCAGTTTTGTAACTCAATATATAAAGAAGCATTTACATAATTGATGAAAGGCATTTTTTTAGATCTTCAGAAAACAATGCTCACGGTTTCCATACATTGCACATTTCTTCTGAACATTAAACATGTGCAACTTGTAGAAAACAATTCGAAACATCAATACAATGTGTTAATAATTAATCATCAAAAAGATGAAAATAATAAACTGAGCAAATCCGAGGAGTTTCAACACAGAATCATTTAAGCACGTCAGATTTCCAAACAAACATCAACCGCTTCAATATCATCAACCATCACGATAAAATTACCCAGATAACTTTTACAAAGGTGTTACAACTTTAGATAAAACATCATTCATGCGTTTTAAACAAGGATGGTAGTTATATTTGCCTTTTAATCCGCTTTGCTGAAAGAAATCACCTGCTCGCGGCAAACCTCCATCTCAAATCAGTGAAGTCACATCACACAGGCGCCAGTTTCAAAATAAAAGTCACACTTGAGTTATTTAGAATTTTTTAAAAATCCATGATGAACAATGATTGAGCTTACACCTAATATTGCTTATATGTGTTCAGTGACAATATAATGATTTACAATTGTATGTATGAAGAGTTTAATTCCAAAATGAGAAAACTCCGTTTTTTTTTTTTTTAATTGCACTTCTGGTTAGACCTTAACTAAATTTCGTTACACTGTACTTGTATATGCGTAATGACAATAAAGTTGAATCTAATCTAATCTAACAGTTTGCGTAAATGTCAAATGTCACGTGATACACAATTTTTCAGGCAACAAAAAGACATGTCAATTTGCCATTTTTACTGTTATAGCGCCACCAAGTGTCCAAACGGCGCCATCTTTTAAACGTGATCTCGGAGTGAAGGTCTTCACATACGTTCCGAGGCCCATGAACATATCTCAAATATTTCTCGAGTTATGGCTATTTCATTAAAAAATGCTACTTCCGGGTTGGATGTTTTTGCCCCCCCTTGCGACCGTGAATCGATATTTCAACTTTTTTTCGATAATTATTTACATTCACACTCCAAAGAATTCATCAACGTTGGTTTGGTTACGATCGGGCGAAAAACCAGGGACTAGTTCGAAAACGTGTAAGTTGCATAAAATGCTAATTAGCGGAAAACTTTTCCGGGCGCAAATAAAAATGGAGATATACGTTTTGTTCGGCTGAAGCCACCAATTCCAGAGATACCAAACACTTGGGTGTGCGACAAACGGTTTAGGAGTTATGAGCCTAAACGCGTTTGTGTTCACTGTAGCGCCCCCTAACGGCCGATTTGGCTGTCCTTTTGTCTCCGCGTAGCCAACAGGAGTACTACCATCTGACCAAGTATCAAGTCTCTAGGCCTTACGGTTTGGGCTGCACGATCAGTTTTAGGGGGAAAAATCTGCTCTGTGAGCAATTATAAATAACAATATAGCTGCAAGCAGCAATCATCGGGTTCGAGCAGTCTAAGAGGGCTAAGGTCGACTGACTTCGCCAACTACGCAAAGGAATAACACCATAACACATCCACTATGGATGACACTTTCCCACAACATGCAAAATTACAGAAATGGTCAGCAAAGGTTAATACAGACCACGCATGCTAACACTCATATGCAAAAACAGGTGTAAACCGTTAATACCTACTGGACGAGTGAAATGAACCAATTCTAATGTCTCTAGGATGATCTGTTGCAGAGATATAGGTCTAGCTTAATGGTTGCCAAGTTAACCTGTTTAGTTGCTATGGATGTGGCATGGCATCTGCCAATTGAAAATACACTTAGGCACAAGTCAAACGAAACAACCACAGTTTGTCTACGATGTTTTATTGCAGAGATATAGGGCTTGCTTGATGGTTGCTAATGTACTCTGTTGGTTGCTAGGCAGAGGATTTGCAGCAGTCAATTTATGATTCACCAACCAATGAGTATAACGAACCATATACCAAGTCTCTATGATGTTGTGATGCATCTACATAGACCTTGCAAAACGGTTTCTAATGTATGCTATGCGGTAGCTAGGGAGTGGGCTGGAAGTTGTCAATTGATTATAGATCAAATGCTTTATGCCAGAATGAAGGATAAACCAAACCCCATGTAACTATGACGTTTAGATTTGAAAATGTCCAATTGGGTTGATAGTGTGAAGAGCAATTGATGCTGTATTTGTATATTATCTAATGTAAACACTTAAAGCTTTAAATTAATTAAAAACAGCTTACATTATTTTATACAAATATTATTTTAAATTATTACAAATCATAAAATTTTCATTAAATCAGTTGTGAATACTCAATCGCAATATCTGTGACTGGAAATGTAATCATCGTAATCCTGTTAAATGATAATATATTATGTTTAATCTAAACTCACATGAGTGAAACAGTTGACAGTCAAATAGAACAAAGGCGCATACGTGTGGCAGAAATATGTCCTTTAAGTCACAAACGATAAATCCAATAAACACAATGAATATAAAACTCACTGGTTGTAAGAGTAGTTGGTACTAAATGTTCAACAGAACAACAGTCGATGTGATACTCAGTGGTTAGGTAATTTGAGTAAAATACCTATAGGTAGGGATGACATCCATTGGTGATGAAAGATAAGTCACTGATCACTTGATGAATCACAGAATTTATTCTTCTCATCCATTTTAAGGTTATTTAGCTGAGTAGGTCGCCCTCTCAGCTCCATATCTTAGTTCAATCTCAAAAAAACAAAACATGACCTGTTTGTTAGACACCAATTAATGATCAAGTCAAACTATCACTATCAAGCAGGACAAATATATTTTACATCAACTTAAACGGAGTGAAAATACTACTTTGAGCAGTTTTGTAACTCAATATATAAAGAAGCATTTACATAATTGATGAAAGGCATTTTTTTAGATCTTCAGAAAACAATGCTCACGGTTTCCATACATTGCACATTTCTTCTGAACATTAAACATGTGCAACTTGTAGAAAACAATTCGAAACATCAATACAATGTGTTAATAATTAATCATCAAAAAGATGAAAATAATAAACTGAGCAAATCCGAGGAGTTTCAACACAGAATCATTTAAGCACGTCAGATTTCCAAACAAACATCAACCGCTTCAATATCATCAACCATCACGATAAAATTACCCAGATAACTTTTACAAAGGTGTTACAACTTTAGATAAAACATCATTCATGCGTTTTAAACAAGGATGGTAGTTATATTTGCCTTTTAATCCGCTTTGCTGAAAGAAATCACCTGCTCGCGGCAAACCTCCATCTCAAATCAGTGAAGTCACATCACACAGGCGCCAGTTTCAAAATAAAAGTCACACTTGAGTTATTTAGAATTTTTTAAAAATCCATGATGAACAATGATTGAGCTTACACCTAATATTGCTTATATGTGTTCAGTGACAATATAATGATTTACAATTGTATGTATGAAGAGTTTAATTCCAAAATGAGAAAACTCCGTTTTTTTTTTTTTTAATTGCACTTCTGGTTAGACCTTAACTAAATTTCGTTACACTGTACTTGTATATGCGTAATGACAATAAAGTTGAATCTAATCTAATCTAACAGTTTGCGTAAATGTCAAATGTCACGTGATACACAATTTTTCAGGCAACAAAAAGACATGTCAATTTGCCATTTTTACTGTTATAGCGCCACCAAGTGTCCAAACGGCGCCATCTTTTAAACGTGATCTCGGAGTGAAGGTCTTCACATACGTTCCGAGGCCCATGAACATATCTCAAATATTTCTCGAGTTATGGCTATTTCATTAAAAAATGCTACTTCCGGGTTGGATGTTTTTGCCCCCCCTTGCGACCGTGAATCGATATTTCAACTTTTTTTCGATAATTATTTACATTCACACTCCAAAGAATTCATCAACGTTGGTTTGGTTACGATCGGGCGAAAAACCAGGGACTAGTTCGAAAACGTGTAAGTTGCATAAAATGCTAATTAGCGGAAAACTTTTCCGGGCGCAAATAAAAATGGAGATATACGTTTTGTTCGGCTGAAGCCACCAATTCCAGAGATACCAAACACTTGGGTGTGCGACAAACGGTTTAGGAGTTATGAGCCTAAACGCGTTTGTGTTCACTGTAGCGCCCCCTAACGGCCGATTTGGCTGTCCTTTTGTCTCCGCGTAGCCAACAGGAGTACTACCATCTGACCAAGTATCAAGTCTCTAGGCCTTACGGTTTGGGCTGCACGATCAGTTTTAGGGGGAAAAATCTGCTCTGTGAGCAATTATAAATAACAATATAACTGCAAGCAGTAATCATCGGGTTCGAGCAGTGCAAGGGGACTAAGGTCGACTGAATTCGCTGACTATGGTCAGGAATCGCACCATAAGACATCCGCAACAGATGACACTTACCCATAACCATAAAAATGAAAGAAATGGTCAGCAATGGTTAATACAGACCACGCATGCTTACAGTCATATGCAAAAACAGGTGTAAACTGATAAAACGTAAGGGACGAGTGCATTGAACCAATTCCCATGTCTCTACTATGTTCTGTTCCAGAGATATAGGTCTAGCTTAATGGTTGCTAAGTTAACCTGTTTAGTTGCTATGGATGTGGCATGGCACCTGCCATACATTATGATAGACGTGTATAAAAAAATTAAGGCTTAAGGCCAGGAGCATCTTATATAGATACATTGATTCTTATTCATAATATTCTAGAGTGCCGTGCCATTTAAATGGTGCTTATTTTGTACACACATACCTCACATAATACAGTATATCCCATTTTGATGTTTGGGTGTTGTGTATATATATATATATATATATCAACACAGCATCATAAAAGCAGCCAGACATGTGCTATATTTATAGATGTGTAAATATGGAGCAACTTGTGTAATACATTATATTTCTTACACTGTCTTCCTGTGAGACACGTTTCATTCAACACACATGCACAGTCTCGATCACACACGACACACAGAACTATACAGTACATGCACACTCTTATTATACACAGAGACATAATATCCATAAATACACACACACACACACACACACACCCACACACACAAAAACAAAAAAACACAGAATATGAAATACATGCAAACGTATGCACATAAAATACACACTGCAGTGCACAAGACTGCAAGGCGTTACAGTGGACAGTGAACACAGCCGCAAAAATATTTTTTCAAAGCTACATGCATTGTGATCTGCTGACTCTAAAAAATCCATTTGAATGAATGATATTTCACCTTTTTGACTGTTATGAAGGCATGCCCCTTCTGATGACCTTCACATTTTGAATGCTTGTTTAGTGTCATAATATGTATAATAGTACTTAATGGCAAGTCAGTTGGATTATTCATCAAGGAGCAGCAAGCTCTCAGGTAGACTTTTGAGGTTAATATAATAAAGGACCCTGTTATGGCCACACAAATGAAAAAGTTCAACATGTCTTTGATAATTATTTATCTAGAGAGTCCAGAGAATTGTACTGTGGTGGAAATTTGGAAATTGCTTGAAAGACCTAAAATAAGTATGCAAATGTACGTCTTTAACATCATCACCAATAACTGGCGAACTGTTTGATTGACATCAATGGATCAAGAGGCAAAGTTGTTCAGAATGAGGAGAACTATCATATGATATCATTAGTTTGTGTAAATTAAAAATGTCACGTGATACATAATTGTTTAAGCAATGAAATACGCATCAATTTTACCATTTTTACTGTTATAGCGCCACCTATTGTCCAAACGCCACGTTCTTTTGTGGGTGACCTCGGAGTGACGTTATACACATATTTCCCAAGCCCCATGATGATATGTTAAGCCGTTCTGGATTTAAGGCCATTTAAATGTGATAGGCTTTGCCCACTTTAAGTTTTGGCATCCCTAAGCGCCGGTGAAATGAAATTTTAACTTTTTTTCAATAATTTTTTAGATTTACACTCCACAGAAGTCAGCTGCATTGGTTTGGTTCCGATCGGTTGAAAAACCAAGGACTAGTTCGCGAAAGTAGGTTTTTTACCTCATCAGCGATAACTCAGGAACCGTTCGATCGCCAGAAGTGGTTCTAGAGGCAAAGTTGCTCAAAATGAAGAGAGCTATCATATAATTTCATTAGTTTGGGTATATGTCAAATGTCACGTGATACACAGTTGTTTTTGCACTCCAAAAGCGTTAATACGCCCCCCGGTGGCCGAATAAGTTCATATTTCTTACAGACCTTCAAGACCATGAGACGAATAAGCCCAGTCAGTGTCGTTTTGATCAGCCTTTGTTAACCCGGTGCAATGAGTGCTCAAAATTCATCGGCCGATGGCGGCCATGTTTTTTGAGATACACCAATGTCCTTTTTGATAGTCATGGGACATGACACAAAGACACACCATACCAAATGATAAGTCAATCGGGGAAACTGTTGCCTAGTTATAGTCATTTTTGAGTTGATTCCTATTATAGCGCCACCTAGTGGCGGATCGCCGCTTATTTTTTTATGTGACCTCGGACTGAGCGTCTACGTATACGTACCAAACCCCATGAAGATATCTCAAACGGTTGACGAGTTATGACCATTTTAACTAAATATGCCACTTCCGGTTTGGACGTTTTAGCGCCACCTAGCAATCGTGAATTGAAAATTCAACTTTTTTTCAATAACTATTTACATTCACACTCCACAGAATCCATCAGCGTTGGTTTGGTTCCGATAGGGCAAAAATCCAGGGACTAGTTCATTTTTTTTTTTTTTCATAAAATGCTAATTAGCGAAAAATCTATAATGACGGAAATGAAATCGGAGATATACGTTTTTTTAGTTTTGAGCCAGTGATTACACTGATATAAGACACTTGGGTGTGCGACGAACGGTTCAGGAGTAACAAGCGCAAACGCGTTTGTCATCGCTGTAGCGCCACCTATGGGTCGATTTGGCTGGCTCCGTGTATCTGAGTAGCGACAAGGACTACTACCATCTGACCAGGTCTCAGCTCTGTCGGCCTTACGGTTTGGGCTGCACGATGAGTTTTATGGCAGAATAATAATAAGAAGAAGAAGAAGAAGAAGAATAAAAATCTTAACAAATACAATAGGTTTCTAGCCCTTCGGGCTCGAACCCTAATTAAAGCTGCAAGCAGCCTTTTCCGGGTTCGAGCGCTCAAATGGCTCTTAGGTAGGCTTGCCTGGTAAAAAAATTGCAATGACAATCCATCAATTGCAGACGAAGTCGTGAGCCAGCAAATAGGTTAACGACTGAGGGGTTTTGCCAAAGTTGTCATTTTCACTGTTATAGCGCCACCTTGTGTTCAAACGCCACGGTGTTTTGCAGGTGACCTCGGAGTGACGGTCTACAAGGTAGTTACAAGCCCCATGACGATATGTTGAGCCGTTCTTGAGTTATGGACATTTTAATGTCAGAGGCTCCGCCCATTTCACATTTGTCTCCCCTAAGAGACCGTGAAGGGAAATTTCAACGTTTTTTCAATAACTATTCGCAATCACACTCAAGAGAAGACAGCTGCGTTGGTTTGGTTCCGATCGGGTGAAAAATCTTGGACTAGTTCGCTAAAGTAGGTTTTCAACATCATCGCTGATTACTCACTAACCGTGCGTTCGACATTGATCGTTCAAGAGGCAAAGTTGTTCGGAATCAGGAGAGCTATCATATGATATCAATAGTTTGCGTAAATGTCAAATGTCACGTGATGCACAATTGATTTGGTTCAAAAAGATAAGTAAATTTCGCTATTTTTAACTGTTATGGCGCCACCTAGTGTACAAATACCGCGTTCTTTTGCATTTGACCTCGGAACGATGTTCTACACGTGATTTACAAACCTCGTGATGATATGTTAAGCCGTTCTTAAGTTGGGGACATTTCAATTGTAATAGGATCCGCCCATTTTACATTTTGGCGCTCTTAAGAGACCGTGAAAGGAAATTTCAACTTTTTTTCAATATCCATTTACATTCACACTCCAGAGAATCAATCTGCGTGGTTTCGGTTCCGATTGGGCAAAAAACCAAGGACGAGTTCGCAAAAGTAGGTTTTTATCGTACCACCGATAACTCACGAACCGTTCAATTGAGAGAAGTGGTTCTAGAGGCAAAGTTGTTCAGAATGAGAAGATCTATCGTTTAATATTAATATTTTGTGTGTGTATCAAACGTCACGTGATAAACAGTCATTAACACACTAAAAAAAAGTTAATGCGCCCCCTGGAGGCCGAGTGAGTTCTTATTTCTTACACACCTTCAAGACCATGACTCGAATGAGCCCAGCGAGCGTCGTTCCGATCGGCTTCCATTAACCTGGTCTAATTAGCGCTCAAACTTCATTGGCCGATGGCGGCCATTTTTTTTGGCGAAACACAGATATCGTTTTAGGTATTTGTGGTGCATGACTTAAAGACGCATCAAAAGAAGTATCATGTTAATCGGACCAACGGTTGCGTTGTTATGAGCGTCTTACATTTTTTTCGTCTTATAGCGCCACCTAGTGCCCGAACGCCTAGTTTTTGATAATTTGAACTCGGATTATTCATATATAGTTGTGTTTTCAGCCCCATGAAGATATCTTTAACCGTTTACGAGTTATTTGCATTTTCCCTTAATTGGCTACTTCCTGTTAGGACGTTTTGGCGCACCCTGGCAACCGTGTATCGAAATTTCAACGTTTTTTTGATAATTATTTCCATTCACACTCCGAAGAATTCATCCGCGTTGGTTTGCTTTCGATCCGGCAAAAATCCAGGGACTAGTTCATTTTTTTGATTTTTGCATAAAATGCAAATTAGCGGAAAAATTAGCATACCGGAAATTAAAACGGAGATATACGTTTTTTTAGTTTTTAGCCAGTGATGATATTTATGTAAAACATTTGGCTGTGCGACAAACGGTTTAGGAGTATCGAGCGAAAACGCGCTTTTCTTCGCTGTAGCGCCACCTATTGGCCAATTTGGCTGGCTCCGAGTATCTGAGTAGCGAGCAAGACTACTACCATCTGACCGAGTCTCAGCTCTGTCGGTCTTACGGTTTGGGCTCCAGTATCAGTTTTAGGGGAGAAAAATAATAATAATAAACCAACAAATACAATAGGTTTCTAGCCCTTCGGGCTCGAACCCTAAATATAGCTGCAAGCAGCAATCATCGGGTTCGAGCAGTCTAAGAGGATTAAGGTCGACTGCCTTCACAGACTACGGTCAGAAATCGCACCATAACACATCCGCAACAGATGACACTTACCCATAACCAGAAAAATGAAAGAAATGGTCAGCAAAGGTTAATACAGACCACGCATGCTTACAGTCATATGCAAAAACAGGTGTAAACTGTTAATACCTACGGGACGAGTGAAATGAACAAATTCTATTGTCTCTACAATGATCTGTTGTAGAGAATAGTCTTGCTTAATGGTTGCTAAGTTAACGTGTTTAGTTGCTATGGATATGGCATGGCACCTGCCAATTGATAATACACTAAGGCACAAGTCAAAGGAAACAACCACAGTTTGTCTACGATGTTCTATTGCAGAGATATAGGTTCTAGCTTAATGGTGCTAAGTTAACCTGTTTAGTTGCTATGGATGTTGCATGGCACCTGCCAATTGATAACACTACACTAGGACAGTCAAACGAACAACCACAGTTTGTCTACGATGTTCTATTGCAGAGATATAGGTCTAGCTTAATGGTTGCCAAGTTAACCTGTTTTGTTGCTATGGATGTTGCATGGCACCTGCCAATTGATAAACACTAAGGCACAAGTCAAACGAAACAACCACTGTTTGTCTACGATGTTCTATTGCAGAGATATAGGTCTTGCTTAATGGTTGCTAATGTACTCTGTTGGTTGCTGGGCAGTGGATTTGCAGCTGCCAATTTATGATTCACCACCCAATGAGTATACGAACCATACACCAAGTCTCTATGATGTTGTGATGCATCTACATAGCTTGCAAACAGTTTTAATGTATGCTATGCGGTAGCTAGGGAGTGGGCTGGAAGTTTCAATTGATTATAGATCAAATGCTTTATGCCAGAATGAAGGATAAACAACACCCATGTAACTATGACGATCAGATTTGAAAATGTCCATTTGGGTTGATAGTGTGATCAGCAGTTGATGCCAGTGTATGTATATAATCCAATGTAACACACTTAAAGCTTTAATTAATTAAAAACAGCTCACATTATTTAATACAAATATTATTTTAAATGATTACAATCATAAAATTTGCATTAAATCGTTTGTGAATACTCAATCTCAATATCTGTTACTGGAAATGTAATAATCGTAATCCTGTAAAATGATAATATATTATATTTAATCTAAACTCACATGAGTGAAACAGTTCACAGTCAAATAGAACAAAGGTCCATACATGTGGCAGAAATATGTCCTTTAAGTCACAACCATAAATCCAATGAGCACATGAATTAAACTCACTGGTTGTAGGAGAAGTTGTATAAATGTTCAACAGAACAACAATCAATGTGATACTCAGTGGTGAGGTAATTTGAGTAAAATACCAATAGGTAGGGATGGCATCCATTGGTGATGAAAGATAAGTCCTGATCACTTGATGAATCACAGAATTTATTCTTCTCATCCATTTAAGGTTATTTAGCTGAGTGGGTCGCCTCTCAGCTCCACATCTTAGTTCAATCTCAAAAAAAAAAACATGACCTGTTTGTTACCACCATTTAATGATCAAGTCAATCTATCACTATCAAGCAGGACAAAATTTTTTACATCAACTTAAGCGGAGTGAAATACTACTTTGAGCAGTTTTGTAACTCATATATAGAAGCATTTACATAATTGATGAAAGAAGCATTTTTTTTTAGATCTTCAGAAAACAATGTTCACAGTTTCCATACATTGATCTTTTCTTCTGAACACTAACACATGCAACTGTAGAAAACAATCGAAACATTAATACAATGTGTTAATCTTAATCATCAAAAAGATGAACGTAATAAACAGAGCAAATCCGAGGAGTTTCACACAGAATCATCAAGCACGTCAGATTTGCAAACCACATCAACCGCTTCAATATCATCAACCCTCACGATAAAATTACCCAGATAACTTTTACCCAAGTGTTACAACTTTAGATAATATATCATTCATGTATTTTAAATCGAGGATGGTAGTTATATTTGCCTTTTAATCCGCTTTTTTGAAAGAAATCACCTGCTCGCGGCAAACCTCCATCTTAAATCAGTGAAGTAACATCAAACAAGCGCCAGTTTTAAAATAAAGTCACACTTGAGTTATTTTGAATTAATTAAAAATCCATGACGAACAATGATTGAGCTTACACCTAATATTGCTTATATTGTTCAGTGACAATATAATGATTTACAATTGTATGTATGAAGAGTTTAATTCCAAAATGAGAAAACTCCGTTTTTTTATTATTTTTTTATTGACAGCAATGTTTCTGGGGACAAAGTTGTTCGGAATGAGCAGAGCTATCATACGATATCACAGTTTGCACAAATGTCAAATGTCACGTGATACACCTTTTCAGGCAACAAAAAAGACATGTCAATTTGCATTTTTACTGTTATAACGCGACCTAGTGTTCAACACCACCTTCTTTTTGAACGTGGTCTCGAAGTTATGTTCTACACATATGTTCCAAGCCGCACGAACATATCTCAAAAGTTCTCGAGTTATGGCTATTTCATTAAAAATGCTACTTCCGGGTTTGACGTTTGTGCGCCCCCTTGAGACCGTGAATGGAAATTTCAACTTTTTTTCGATAATTATTTACATTCACACTCACAGAATTCATCAGCGTTGGTTTGGTTCCGATCGGGCGAAAAACCAGGGACTAGTTTGAAAACGTGTAAGTTGCATAAAATGCTAATTAGCGGAAAACTTTTCCGGGCGCAAATAAAACGGAGATATACGTTTTGTTTGGCTTAAGCCAACAATTCCAACGATACCAAACACTTGGGTGTGCGATAAACGGTTTAGGAGTTATGAGCCTAAACGCGTTTGTTATCGCTGTAGCGCCCCCTATCGGCTGATTTGGCTGTCTTTTTGTCTCCGCGTAGCCAACAGGAGTACAACCATCTGACCAAGTATCAAGTCTCTAGGCCTTACGGTTTGGGCTGCACGATCAGTTTTAGGCGGAAAATCTGCTCTGTGAGCAATTATAATAACATTAAAGCTGCAAGCAGCCTTTTCCGGTTCGAGCGCTCAAATGGCTCTTAGGTACTTGCCTGGTAAAAAATTGCAATGACAATCCATCAATCGCAGACGAAGTCGTGAGCCAGCAAATAGGTTAACGACTGAGGGGTTTTGCCAAAGTTGTCATTTTCACTCTTATAGCGCCACCTTGTGTTCAAACGCCACGGTGTTTTGTATGCAACTCGGAGTGACGGTCTACAAGGTAGTTACAAGCCCCATGACGATATGTTGAGCCGTTCTTGAGATATGGACATTTTAATGTCAGGGCTCCGCCCATTTCACATTTGGCTCCCCTAAGAGACCCTGAAAGGAAATTCATCTATTTTCAATAACTATTCGCAATCACACTCAAGAGAAGACAGCTGCGTTGATTTGGTTCCGATCGGGTGAAAAATCTTGGACTAGTTCGCTAAAGTAGGTTTTCAACATCATCGCTGATTACTCACTAACCGTGCGATCGACATCGATCGTTCAAGAGGCAAAGTTGTTCGGAATCAGGAGAGCTATCATATGATATCAATAGTTTGCGTAAATGTCAAATGTCACGTGATGCACAATTGATTTGGTTCCAAAGATAAGTAAATTTCGCTATTTTTAACTGTTATGGCGCCACCTAGTGTACAAATACCGCGTTCTTTTGCATTTGACCTCGGAACGATGTTCTACACGTGATTTACAAACATCGTGATGATATGTTAAGCCGTTCTTAAGTTGGGGACATTTCAATTGTAATAGGATCCGCCCATTTTACATTTTGGCGCTCTAAGAGACCGTGAAAGGAAATTTCAACTTTTTTTCAATAACCATTTACATTCACACTCCAGAGAATCAATCTGCGTGGTTTCGGTTCCGATTGGAAAAACCAAGGACGAGTTCGCAAAAGTAGGTTTTTATCGTACCACCGATAACTCACGAACCGTTCAATTGAGAGAAGTGGTTCTAGAGGCAAAGTTGTTCAGAATGAGAAGATCTATCGTTTAATATTAATATTTGTGTGTGTATCAAACGTCACGTGATAAACAGTCATTAACACACTAAAAAAAATTAATGCGCCCCCTGGAGGCCGAGTGAGTTCTTATTTCTTACACACCTTCAAGACCATGACTCGAATGAGCCCAGCGAGCGTCGTTCCGATCGGCATCCATTAACCTGGTCTAATTAGCGCTCAAACTTCATTGGCCGATGGCGGCCATTTTTTTTGGCGAAACACAGATATCGTTTTAGGTATTTGTGGTGCATGACTTAAAGACGCATCAAAAGAAGTATCATGTTAATCGGACCAACGGTTGCGTTGTTATGAGCGTCTTACATTTTTTTCGTGTTATAGCGCCACCTAGTGGCCGAACGCCTAGTTTTTGATAATTTGAACTCGGATTATTCTATATATTGTGTTTTCAGCCCCATGAAGATATCTTTAACCGTTTACGAGTTATTTGCATTTTCCCTTAATTGGCTACTTCCTGTTAGGACGTTTTGGCGCACCCTGGCAACCGTGTATCGAAATTTCAACTTTTTTTTGATAATTATTTCCATTCACACTCCGAAGAATTCATCCGCGTTGGTTTGGTTTCGATCCGGCAAAAATCCAGGGACTAGTTCATTGTTTGGGTTTTTGCATAAAATGCAAATTAGCGGAAAAATTAGCATACCGGAAATTAAAACGGAGATATACGTTTTTTTAGTTTTAGCCAGTGATGATATTTATGTAAAACATTTGGCTGTGCGACAAATGGTTTAGGAGTATCGAGCGAAAACGCGCTTTCTTCGCTGTAGCGCCACCTATTGGCCAATTTGGCTGGCTCCGAGTATCTGAGTAGCGAGCAAGACTACTACCATCTGACCGAGTCTCAGCTCTGTCGGTCTTACGGTTTGGGCTCCAGTATCAGTTTTAGGGGAGAAAAATAATAATAATAAAACCAACAAATACAATAGGTTTCTAGCCCTTCGGGCTCGAACCCTAATTAAAGCTGCAAGCAGCCTTTTCCGGGTTCGAGCGCTCAAATGGCTCTTAGGTAGGCTTGCCTGGTAAAAAAATTGCAATGACAATCCATCAATTGCAGACGAAGTCGTGAGCCAGCAAATAGGTTAACGACTGAGGGTTTTTTGCCAAAGTTGTCATTTTCACTGTTATAGCGCCACCTTGTGTTCAAACGCCACGGTGTTTTGCAGGTGACCTCGGAGTGACGGTCTACAAGGTAGTTACAAGCCCCATGACGATATGTTGAGCCGTTCTTGAGTTATGGACATTTTAATGTCAGAGGCTCCGCCCATTTCACATTTGCTCCCCTAAGAGACCGTGAAGGAAATTTCAACGTTTTTTCAATAACTATTCGCATCACACTCAAGAGAAGACAGCTGCGTTGGTTTGGTTCCGATCGGGTGAAAAATCTTGGACTAGTTCGCTAAAGTAGGTTTTCAACATCATCGCTGATTACTCACTAACCGTGCGTTCGACATGATCGTTCAAGAGGCAAAGTTGTTCGAATCAGGAGAGCTATCATATGATATCAATAGTTTGCGTAAATGTCAAATGTCACGTGATGCACAATTGATTTGGTTCAAAAGATAATAAATTTCGCTATTTTTAACTGTTATGGCGCCACCTAGTGTACAATACCGCGTTCTTTTGCATTTGACCTCGGAACGATGTTCTAACCGTGATTTACAACCTCGTGATGATATGTTAAGCCTTCTTAAGTTGGGGACATTTCAATTGTAATAGGATCCGCCCATTTTACATTTTGGCGCTCTTAAGAGACCGTGAAAGGAAATTTCAACTTTTTTTTCAATATCCATTTACATTCCCTCCAGAGAATCAATCTGCGTGGTTTCGGTTCCGATTGGGCAAAAACCCAGGACGAGTTCGCAAAAGTAGGTTTTATCGTACCACCGATAACTCACGAACCGTTCAATTGAGAGAAGTGGTTTCTAGAGGCAAAGTTGTTCAGAATGAGAAGATCTATCGTTTAATATTAATATTTTGTGTGTGTATCAAACGTCACGTGATAACAGTCATTAAACACACTAAAAAAACGTTAATGCGCCCCCTGGAGGCCGAGTGAGTTCTTATTTCTTACACACCTTCAAGACCATGACTCGAATGAGCCCAGCGAGCGTCGTTTCCGATCGGCTTCCATTAACCTGGTCTAATTAGCGCTCAAACCTTCATTGGCCGATGGCGCCATTTTTTTTGGCGAAACCAGATATCGTTTTAGGTATTTGTGGTGCATGACTTAAAGACGCATCAAAGAAGTATCATGTTAATCGACCAACGGTTGCGTTGTTATGAGCGTCTTCATTTTTTTCGTCTTATAGCGCCACCTAGTGCCCGAACGCCTAGTTTTTGATAATTTGAACTCGGATTATTCAATATAGTTGTGTTTTCAGCCCATGAAGATTCTTTAACCGTTTACGAGTTATTGCATTTTCCCTTAATTGCTACTTCCTGTTAGGACGTTTTGGCGCACCCTGGCAACCGTGTATCGAAATTCAACGTTTTTTTTGATAATTATTTCCATTCACACTCCGAAGAATTCATCCGCGTTGGTTTTGCTTCGATCCGGCAAAAACCAGGGACTAGTTCATTTTTTTGATTTTTGCATAAAATGCAAATTAGCGGAAAATTAGCATACCGGAAATTAAACGGAGATATACGTTTTTTTAGTTTTTAGCCAGTGATGATATTTATGTAAAACTTGGCTGTGCGACAAACGGTTTAGGAGTATCGAGCGAAAACGCGCTTTTCTTCGCTGTAGCGCCACCTAGTGGCCAATTTGGCTGGCTCCGAGTATCTGAGTAGCGAGCAAGACTACTACCATCTGAACCGAGTCTCAGCTCTGTTCGGTCTTACGGTTTGGGCTCCGTATCAGTTTTAGGGAGAAA
>SOYY01000250.1:0-25000 GCA_008369825.1 Triplophysa tibetana | reverse complement strand
AAACACAGGCAGCCCTAAACACATAACGTACACACACAATCTTACATCTACACTATTAAAAAGGTGTTTCACGGTGCCACAGATGGTTACATAACGTACAATTAAAATTAAAATAACCTTTCTGTTTCACAAAAAAGGTTCTTTGAAGTGGAAAAATTAGAGATACTGTTCTTTTAAGATGGTTGTTTTCAGGGGGCATCCAGAAGCTTCTATGGGTCTTAAGAAGATTTTAAAGAAAAAAGTATACTGAGCATTATTATTGTTTCATTTCAAGAGTTTATCTCTTCTATTGCTACATGCAAAGTTTCCAGAATTGTTTCTCATTATACTTCATTTTTTTACACTCAAAGTGAAAGTAGCAAGCTACAGAACAAATGCATTTGAATTGAAAACGTTTCTTTTCATTGCTATACATCAAGTGTCCTATCTAAAGCTCCAGTGTGTGAAGTATAGTGGCTTCGCGGTGATGCTGTGAATTGCAACAAACGGCTCACTCAACATACACAGAAAAATGATATGTGAATTGGGAAGGGCGTCCTTCACAAAAGATTTATCCTATTTGGGGGTCCTTGGCATCATAACGTTTGAAACAGCCTCTTTTAAGAAACTATGGGTTATGTTTTTTGGGGAGCCAATGGTTCTTCTTGGCATTGCTGAAAACACTTTTGAAGCACCTTTATATAGTGTACATTCCTTGGGACTAGATTTGAGCCAGGGTTAAATTTACCCCAACACTGAGAAGCACATTAATTTTAGTTCAGTCTCCCTCAACTCTTAAATGCATGCCCTTATTTTCTTTGTTTTTCAATTTCTCTATTTTGCATGTGTATCTAAGCTGTGAGTGTGTGTGGTATCTATTGGTCTTTTCTTCTCACCTTTAGACTTCTGCAACTTTCATTTGCATAAGCAGCACTGAGTCTGGAACATTACATTCGGGGGTGATGTACCAATTCCTGCTGTATGTGTGACACAGAACGACAGTGGCAGGATTTGACAGCGAATGTGGGTTCCTTTGTTCACCTCTTTGTATTTTGCTCCATTCCCACTGATTCAAGATAGCCCCTGCTTTAAAAGTGTAGCCCATCTATTATTATTCCAGAACGTTCAGTTGAATTTTAAAACTCACAGTCTCAGCTCTCTGGAAAACCTGCATAACGCAAGGCTGTCGTGCGGGGGGAAATTTCAGCAGCGGTGAGCCTCGCTATGCGTGTGCGTGCCTGTGGACGCGTGCATCTCTATACACGACCTATGCATCATTTCCCTTTCAAATATCTCTCTTTGTGCCTTTCTCCCTGTCTCTCTCCCTCCCAGTCAATGTCATTGAGGTTACCACTCATGAATTTTATTTCGGGCTAATTTCTGTAATCTCCTAATGACATGCACAAACGTTTTCAGGATTTCTTCAAAGCTAATGGATGTGCATTGAACAGATTTGATCATTCGATTAGACAAATACTAAAAGCATTTTGCAGACAACAAGAGAGAGAGAGAGAGCGAGAGAGAGAGGTGCAGTATGAATAATGTTTAGACCTTTCTTATTTTAGCGCCGCACCTCTTGAAAGATGAGGGCATTCATCTGGAGTGACTGGTTCTGTCTGAAGGCAAAAAGGTCAGAAAACATGAGAGACATAAATAACGCTGATTATGTTATTTCCCATCTATCAGTATCAGCGAATGATGGATGAATAAATAAATAATGTTACCTGAGTCACAAAAAGTGTTGAGGTTTTTGACTCGCAGCCGGATTGAATATAGAATACAAAGAGCATTCCTTTTTTACATCTTTAATTAATGAATATAATACTGACACATTTACTCAATAGCAGTTACCAGGCTGGATAAAATCACTGATAATAAAAGTGATAACCGTTCATTTTATTCTGCTTGTTGAGAAGACTTCTTTTTACACTTTTACATATTCTAGAATACACTGGTACATCTATTCTCTGATATTTCAGACTGTGGGGCTGAAAAGCGTTAATTTAGAAACAAACAATATACACTTGATGAATCAGACAGAGGCCCGGGTTGATTTTTTACACGTTTAAATGCTGTTTAGCTTCCACTGAACGATCATGAAATTGTGGGAGGAATTTAATGGTGAGGGAAGCATTCTGAGAGCAAAAGATGAGTGCTTTTTCTGAAGAGATGGTCCCTTCAATTATACTCCATTTGCGCTGCACAGGTGTATATGATCCGAACATCTTCTATAAAAAACAACTGCATTCAGTGATCCCCCCCCCAGCCTAACAAACTCCAGTGTCTATAAATCCACCTCCGGGGGAAAAAGACTGAGCGTTCCAGGAGGCCGGGGGTCCGACGCAAGGATGCTCCTAATGTTTATGGTGGATAAAGGTCTGGAGACATCTGTGTGGTCATCAGTTTTGTCACTTTCAATAATTTTTGTTTGAATAATACTGAACAAATCCTGTTAGCTGAAGCTTAATGGCTTCTCATGGATGCTAGTTAGTCCACTTTTCCTCAGTTTCAGTTCTTTCTTCCCAGTCCAACACCGTCGCAGATCTCATTACAGAACTATCGGGTAACCTGAAACAGATAGAGAAGGAACTTAGGTTTGATATTATCCCATCAGATAGGCTACACCTCTGCAGGCTCGCACCTGTTTACCAGAACAGGAGAAACCCCAAAATATCAATCGTTTCAAACCACAAACACTTCTTTTATACAAGAGAAGTCGTGTCACGTCTTTTTCTCCTTGATCTCCTTTAGTGAAGCCTTCATTAACGGTTGACATTTATTTGCTCACATTTGTGTCTCAGCCACTGGTGTGCATGCTCTGCTGGAGCTGTGGGTGAACGGGTTGGCACCCAAGCAAACTCATTCATTTAGAGCCTGGCATTTTGCCGTCCGAGTTGGCACAGAGGGACAACTGAGGAGGGCGGCGTGGCAGAGCGCCCGACACTTGATCCACCCTCTTGCTCCTTGTCATTCTTTCCTTTTCCTCATATCTCTTTCAAGTTTTGGCAAGTTTTAACAGTTACTGTGAAGATCAATCAATTTAAACATCAATACTTGATCAAAGTAGCTCTGCCTTTCTCCGCAATGTCTTGCCATTAACCTCCACGGAAAGGTCGTGGAATCTGTGCAATGTGGGGACTTCAAAAATAAAGTCGGGTCTTTTGGTTTGGGTTTGTTTTCAAGGTGTAATTTAAAATTTTGTGGCAGTTTTGTTAGATATTTATTTAAATAAGGCTGATTGAATGACAAAATACAGTAGTGGCCAAAAGTCCAACTTTGGGCAATTGAAATCTTTGCTCTTTTTTCAAATATTTTATTAGTAGGGAAACATTAAAATGTTTGTATGCATATTGTATTAGTATAGATTTTTTGTACATTTAAAAGAAACTCAAATCCCTTAATGTTTTGAAAGTTCACTGTTTTGTCATATTTTGATGGTTTATTCTAACCTAAGGGGGCATTACAAGCAAATATTGTACAAATATACCGTATTTCCCCCTCAGACCCCAGTTTTGATTACTATGAATAACAGATCTTTATGTTTGTCACGATCCCAGTCTGTGTTTCACAGATTATTGTGGACTTGTAGTTTATATGCCTTAGTTCCTGTTTCCTGTCTAGTGTTGTAATTTGTTGTAGTTCTTTTTTTGATTGGCTTTGTGTCATGATCTGTTTCAGGTTTGTCGTTGTTAGTGGTTTGGTCTTGTGTCTCTTGCTTTCAGTTGGTTTTCGTGTGTTTTGGCTCCTTTGTTATTTTATAACTTTGTTTATATCCATTAAAATATTCACTGCACGTGGACCCACTTCTCTACCTGGTTACTCATGTCACAATGTTAGAACATTGGATTATTAGGCTGTTGTCTTTATGAATCCTCAGTATTTTGTGATTTTATTTTATCCCATAAATTATTATTTAGCAAATATATAATCATTAAAACGTATTAGAAAGTTCTTCTTTTTAGTCATTTTAAAAAAAATTTTTTTAGACATCCATGGTTTAAGAAGTTTCAACTTTCTGTTCATTCAACTCAAATAAAATATTGACCTAAAAATTATTGGAAAAGCTTATCTAAAGGAAAAATTGAAATTGAAAAACTTAAATAAGTTTAAAGCACTAAAATTATTATATATATAGAAAAAATAAAATAAAATTTATAAAATTTTATAGAACCATAAAAAGTTAACAAATAAAATATAAAATCAAAAGCATACACCGAAATTGCTAAAACTTGAACTAAAATTAACATAAAAACTACAATCAAAACTGTCGTAATTGTGAGTGTGATCAAATTCAACCAAATCAAATCAGTGTAAAGAAGAACAAGATCTAAGTTACATTACACACACCCTAACACACCTATGTTCCTTTCAGGTAGCTTTTTTAATTCATAAAGAGCAAACGATTCGCTTCATGTAAAGAAACATCACACACTTTCAAACACTCCATTACACATGCAGGCTCCCATCAATTCACTGTGATTAAAAATGGATCTGTGTTACGTGCACATTATGTTATGAGAGGTGTGCATGAAGAGTAGTGGAGTCAGATCATCTTCATCATAAGTCAGGGATCAAACCAGAACTTTCTCTCTTTTTAGCTTTTACATTCCATAACACTCCTCTGGAAGGGCTATAAAGTAAAAATATGAGCTTTCCATGAAAGTTTTTTCCACAGTCGTATATCTTAATTTTAATTTATAACGCCAGTGTACAGCAGGCAATATGAAACACTGACAGCACATAATTGTAAAGGTTAACAAAGTCATCTGGTCATTTCATTTTATTAACTACTCTTTTATCATTTCTCTTTGTGTCAGCTTGTTTCATAATCTGTCACCCATAATAAAAGTTAAGGGTTTACTGCGCTGCTTGTGTTACTTTTCTGTCTCTCTTTCCTTGACTTTCTGTCAAGATTCAAGAAGCTTCATTGGTGTGATAAAAAGGAATTGTCTTTGTTTTGCCTCATTGTTTGGTTTCCAAATCAGGCGGTATTGTTTTTTATGCGAGTTCAAACAAACTTCAGACTATCTACACATGAACTCATAAGATAAGGTTCGGGATGCATTCACAACGAGATGAAATAGTTCACAGATAGAGCGAGAGAAAAAGAGAGAGAACCTACATTTAAATGTGATGCACGGTATGTCGAATGAGTAGGATGTCTGAAAATGTTATATACAGCAGGGAAACAACAGCAGGTAGATGCTTTGCTATTCCACTTTGATATTCTATATATTGTCATTCAATGTCTTAACAGTTAAAGAGCCATCAGGTATAAAATCAGATATTATATATTAAATCAGATATTAAAAAATATATGATTTCAAAAAACCGTAAGACATCATTCTGTATGATTCATTCAATAAAAACCTGTTATTAAAATGATTTCAAATTATTAAACCAGAGCTATATTTGGTGACAAATGGTTGGATGTGTATCCCTGTGGATATCAAATCGGCCATTTATATGGTTAAATTTCAGTCAGAATGGCGTTTTAGATGAAAGGTTCCAATAGAAAGTAGACAAGGCAGCTTGCTTGGATTTGAAACGGAGCCATGAGAGTCAGGGGATGAGAAGCATTTGCATACTTTCCGTACAGGAAGTAAAACGTTTTCCAGCTGTAACAAGTACACAGCAGAATTACACTTGTGATAATTGGGACAGCGGAACACAAAATCCAATCTACACCGATTCTGCAACATGTGTTAGACTGTGATTGAGATGTTTCAACTTGAGATTTTTTTTGCATTTAGAAACAGAAGTTTTCAAAGTCAGGACAGCAGAGTAGAATCCTCTTGTTGAAGTGCGCGTGTACCTGTATGTGTTGTGTATGTGTGTGTGAATATACTGTACTAACCTTGGTGGTCTTCACTTTGTTGCCGGTGCTGCAGCTCCAGCCTGTAAGGTCGGGCAGGACTTTACATTCCTCGCTGTCCAAACACGGCTCCATCTGACACCACCACTTCTGAGCAACTATAGATGCTACATCATAGGGAACATGGACAGGAGCAGTGAGGTTAGTACACACATACTCACGAAGTGAACTGCAGACAGAGGTCGAATTCAGTCAGATGCTGTGCCACTTATACTTGAAGACACAATCTAGTCTACCACAACAACACCAAATGCTTTGAATTAGCTTTGTACTGTGATTATTTTAATGATTTTTATGAATGATTTTTAAGTCAAGCGGCTCTTCATTTTAACAGTATGTGCTAAGTTACTCATTCTGTAGACTGCATTTATTTTTTATAATCATAAAACCCAGTGCAATTGCATTGTGCATACAACAATTATTTTAGAGGTTTATACAATAAAACATGTTTTCTATTGATCATGGCAGCAGTATTTGTTAAGCAATGACCAAATGATAAAGAATAAATTCCTTATATCAAATAATTTGCAATACAATATATTGACATTAAAGCCACTTTTTTGGTTTACTCATCTACTAAAATAATGAATTTTTTTATAATCTTCTTAACATCTACCGTTTAAGAGACCATTCCAAATTTTCCTTTAATCTGCATTTTTTTATGTATTTTATAAATTCCAGTCCAGTGTCTGTTGAGTTTCAACAAAATTAAACATCAGGAGTGATGTAAAATCATCTAACGGCAATGTGAAAGACTGACTGAATGACAAGACACTCTTTCTGCAAATAAATGCAAATAGAAACAATATTTGTATTCGAAATTTGGTTGAAATATCGTTAGTAGCCTAGTTCACAGCATAAAACAAAATCATCATTTAACTTAAAAACATACCCATAAATAGTCAATTTAAAAAACTGAAAATAATTTTAAAATGGTCTCTTAATTTTTTTGGCTGTATATGATTATATATGATATTATCATGATACAATTACAGTTGTTTCTGAATTTGTTTAATCAATCATCATTTAATATAATTCAATTCAATTCGATTTAAAAATGAATTTAAAGCACAAAACCTGATGATCCAAGAAACCGTGACAAAAATTATCTCATGACAAAAATACATGAATGAATAATATGACTCCTTTAAATCCAGAGATGATCATGGGGCTCAGTTCAAGAGCTAGAAAATGGCCAACAGATGATAAGCAATTTGATACGATGGAGAGAAAGGATGAAGCATGAGATGTGCTGAAACACAGCTTATTTGACATTTCCTCTCACGCAGAGAGCTGCGTGTGGAGACACCGGAGATATTTTTTCCTGAGCTTACAGTCAGGCAAAATAAGATAACGATCGATTTCTCTGTCAAGTGGACAGTGTTGACACACTATTAAATGAAACAGCCAGACAGTCAAGGAAGGAAAGAGGAAGATGCAGGACACAATCTCTGTAGTTTTATGGGCATTGCATTGAGCTCAATAACAAAAACTATGGAAGATGGCGGACGAAGCAAGATTATTAACGTAAATTCCATACTCAAAATGCAGCAATAAAAAAAGTCCAATAAAATTAAAATGCACTATTTTAAATACTATTTATGTATTCTAGAGTGCTAATCTCGAGGGAATGGAAAATATGATCATATTTCTATATTGTGGTCATATGTTGGATTCTTTGTTTAATGTGTTGCCATCAACAACAGATTGTGATCATTTCTTAATTTTGTGTATCTAAGAGGCATGCACATAACAGATCTCTGTCCAGTCACACTTTAGAATAAAAAAACTAAAACTAAAATCAAAATGAGTAGAAATAAAATGGATAAAAATGCATTTTTACCATCCACACAGGAAGGTGCAGCTCTCGTCGTTCCTGCGACCTGTCCCGGAAAGCAAGAACACTTGACAGTCTGTGATCTCTCCTCAATCTTATTTCTGTTACAGCAGCGATGGGCTGCGATCACCTCACATGTGCCAGCCTTTACATGCACTGAAAAAAAAACACATAGACATTTCATAAGAACATCTCTCTCCATGGAACACTGGAGATAAATTACACATGCACACCTGCAGTCTGTCATTTCACCACCAACTGTCACCACATGTATATATTGCCCTGTCGTTATGCAATGAACAGATATGTTTGATGTAGCTATTCATATTTATGGTTACGTTTATTCATCAGTAGGCTACTAATTTAGACTCCTCAACAATCTATTTATAATGGCTTCTCTAGTATTCTTTTTGAAGTGAAAACTTTAATTTAAACTCTGAAGAACACACGAGCAAAAAATTAATAACATAACTGCTCAGAAACCCAAAGGCTACTTGATAGTCTGGGTAGTCAAAAAGATTGAAATTTAAAATGAGATGTATAACCTCTCACTGTCTCAATATCACATCAATGGAAAGTGTAATTTTTTGGGCATTTGAAACTTCACACACATTTTTGAGACAGTATGACAGATGAACTATGCGATCTAGAGAGATACAAAAATAAACTGCATTAATGGGTAAAAAGCAAACGACACTAACAGCTGAATGTATTTTTTACATTTATTCGTTTGGCAGACGCTTTTATCCAAAGAGACTTACAAGTAAGAGAGCATATAAACATTTTGTCAACACGCCAAACAGTACCGTTAGTTTACATGGCCATGCTACAAGTAGGATTCAAGATGGAGTATGCAGGTAAGAGAATGAACAACAATATTTTTAGGAGCAAGACATAGAGAGTTATTGGTTATTGGTCAAATAAATGCAGAACATGTTCTGAGCTGTTTTTTGAAAGAAGTGAAGGATGCTGCAGTTCGGGTGGAGGCTGGTAGTTCATTCCACCACAGGGGAAACGAATGAGTAAAGGTTTTTGCAAGCTATTTTGTGCCACGCTGTGATGGAACAACCAGGCGTTGCTAATTTTCAGACCAAAGAGGTCGGGAGGGGATGTAGACCTGGAGCAGTGCGTTGAGGTATAGGGGCAAATTTTAATCGGTTGTCGTTCTGAAGGCCAGTGTCAGCTATTTAAACTTGATGTGGGCGGCAACCTGCAGCAAGTGAAGTGAAATCAGGAGAGGTTTTATATGGGTTATTTTAGGCTGATTCAATACTAGACATGCAGCTGCATTCTGGATCATTAGCAAGGGCTTGACTGCATTGGTTTAATGGCCGGCCGGTAGAGATTTGCAGTAGTCAAGTCTTGATAGTACCAGAGCTTGGACTAGCAGCTGAGAGGCTTGCTCCGACCGGAACGGCCTGATTTTCCTGATGTTGTAGATCACATACCTGCAAGTTTGAGTGGTTGCTATAATGTGGGAAATTAATTTCAGCAAGTTGGTAAACATCACCCCCAGGTTCCTCGCAGACTTTGTGGGACTTTGAATGGTAAGGTGGTGTTCAATTGATGGGTGGGCCGGTATAACCAGGAGTTCTGTCTTGGAGATGTTGAGTTGTAGGTGATGCTCTTACATCCAAGAAGAGATGTCCAGAAGGCAGCCAGAGACACTGGCAGAGAAGGTGGGGTTATCTGGCCGAAAAGAGAAATGAAGCTGCGTATCATCTGCATAAAATGGTTTGAGAACCCATGTGCCTTAATAATTGGACCCAGGGAGGTGGTATAAATAGAAAAGAGGAGAGGAGCAAGAACGGATCCCTGAGGAACTCCAGTTGTAAGCTGGTGAGCAATGGATGTCTCGCCTATCCATGGTTACCTTAAAGAATCTCCCTGTGAAATAAGAGTCAAACCAATTGAGTGGAGTTATAGAGATGCCCAGTTTGGAGAGAGTGGACAGCAGGATCTGGTGGTTCACAGTGTCAAATGCAGCAGAAAGATCCAGCAGAATAAAGACAGATGACAAGGATTTAGCCCTTGCCTGCCCTAGGTTTTTAACGACAGACAGGAGAGGCGTCTCCGTAGAATGTCATTTCTTGAAGCCGGATTGTTGACCGTCCTGAAGCTCGCACTGTGAGAGATAGGCACATATTTAGTTATATAAAACTACCCTTTCAAGGGCCTTTGAAAGGAGAGGCATAGTGAGTTTAGTCTGTACTTGCTGACCACTGAGTGTTGCTTTCTTGAGTAAAGGTGTTAACAGGGCTTGTTTAAATTATGTTTATCAAACATCTTTAAACCTTTTCTCAATTGTCTGGAGCATTTAAAACAGTTTATTTTGAAATCAGTACAGTTTAGAGGGTTTCACCTTACAGAACAGCCAAGACTTTGGCTGAAATTGAGCCTGAGCTGTTAAGCATGCCCCTTAATGCTTGGAGCGTTTCCTAGAAACAGCCTTTGTTTTGGGGCATCATTTGTATCTGTGTGGCGGTATAAAGTTTCAGATCTCTCCCAGTGCAAGGAGTTTTAGTAGAGCTATTGTTATGTGGGCTTAGAATGTGTACACACAGATCGATACTGTAGCTTTGAGGCTCCTTTGTCATATTGCCCGAAATATAACCTCTGGATCTGTGCTGGGCACTTTATTTTAATATCACTTGCTTGTTCCAGATTTATTGGTCATAAGAACTTTAGATGTGTGTATAGTTTTAGGGCTCAGTAGAGAAAACAATGTACCGCATTGAAACGCACAGGGTTTTCAATGATTCCAAGTTCCTTCTCCATAACCTGCATTAAGTAAAGGCCTATTTATATCAAGGGTCAGAATTACTAACAGCTTGCGGCAGCGCAAATGCCTCTTTTGGCTTCGAAATGTTGCCCTGTCTAGCATGAAAAACGTTAACAACAGGATTTTTAGAACCTTATCACCCTGATCACACAGAAATTCTTTACTATTTTACAAGGTGGCTAATTCGTATGAATTTATCCTGAAGCCCCTCCCCAAACCGGCTAACCGCACCCCTTAACCTACGTCAGTGGCATAAAAGCAAATCATACTAGAAATGTAAGTATGAGATCAAATAAATTCATGTAAATTAGCCACCTCGTACAACTAAAAATATCTGTGGATATTAAACTGTTCCATTGAGAAGATCCATTGAGACTATTTTCATGTCTGGCCCAGAACCACATCATATTTTATTTTTTGAACACTTGACAAATATTAGAACCAAACACAACCAAAAGAACATTTAGAACTGAATCGAAATGTTTAATGAACATCTTTAAAAAAATAAAATACAAAAGGTCTGTTCTTTAAAAAACAGGCTTTTATGAGGGTATATAATATTTTATTATTAACAGTAACATTTTATTATTTTTTATATTTTTATCACGTGCCTAAATATTTAATACAATGTTTTCGGGTGCTTTTTTGTATTTTCTTGACTACTAGGTGGAACCAAATTAGCTGAGAGAATGTCTCGATTTTATGGAATAAAAAAAAAATGAGACAGGAAGTGCTTCTGGAAGTTTTGAATGCAAACGTGAATAGTGGAAATTGAAATCCAGCTTATAAAACAAACGAAAGATACTTAGCAACATAGGGCCTTAATATATGTGTAGAACAACAAGAAAAGGCAAAAAAAACTTGCCTTTTGACTTGCCGTGCTTTTCTGGGAGAATTGCCCAATAAAAGGAATAGGATCCCTGTGATGACACAGGGATCCAGAATTATAAAAAACTTTCCAAAACAAGTTGGAGTGCCTGGGGAGTGTATCAAGTACAGAAATATTACGTCATGCATCCAACTTGTTTTTTTACAAGTTGACCATGTGAAGTATAAGAAGCCAGCATGTTCAACAGTGTTAAGATGTCAGAATGCATGACATAGCATGATACCCGATCTTTAATGTTGTTCTAGCACATCTTTTAAAACAGAGCATTCTTTATGATGTGTCCTTCGGTGGCTGGGCAGCACATGGCGCACCAGCCAATCAATTCCTTTCTGCACACATTACCTCACATCAAATTAATCCATCCTGACTGGGTCAAAATGGGGGCCGACACTGCTGGTCAACACCCTGTAGTATGTGTGTGTGGATGAAATGTGAAAATGTCAGCCGTCCCGAGAGATCGACTCCACAAAGGAGAAACGATTCTTTCCATCATATTCTTTCTCATCATGCATCTCACTAACAGCAGTGACAGGGCATTTCATTTCTGTGTTCCCAACATGATGGGATTCCACGATATGGCCCCTCAAGATTTGAATGGGGACACACAGTGAAGCAGTTCTCTTTCTCTCTCTCTCTCGCTTGCACGCTCACACACACACTGCTATACGGCGCCTGAAAGGAGTTTGGGTAGATAGGGGTTCTGTATGTGTGAATAATGACTTGTGTAGGGGGTGTTTGCATGAGTGCTTGTCCTGGGGGACTTATATTTCTTTCTTTCTCTCCAATTCTCACTCTCCTTCCTCCCACCATCTACTTCCTCTCTCTCCTGGGTCCATTGTTTCCCTCTTGTTTCTATGCCTAATTTGTAACAATATCTTCAACAATAACCTTAGGCGGTTCTTATATTTCAGTCTGTGGTGGGCTCAAGCCCCTACCTGAATTTAAGCTACTGTACCTGTATTGTGGCTTAAAGGAATATTTATTCCCATGAGTGGATGAAAGTTCAGATCCCGCTTGGCTGTAAAGTTTATTGGTAGATTTATATGAGCATATGGGTGATGATGAAAAGTGCCCCCTTTACTTTTTACGGCAATAACCATTGTTCTTAATGTTTACTTGAAATTAATATGTTCTCTTGAGGTCTTCCCACCGACTTCCCACTTATCAAACTCTTTCGGATTGAAATGTCAAGTTGTAAATATTGTGAGGGTTGGATCCTCTCAGTCGGTGGAATTATATAACTCGCTCATTTCACACACAAAAACCTGCAATTTGGGAATGAAGACATTGTGTAGATCAGAGGGAGAGCCAAATGCAAATATTTGTACAAGTGGAATGAAGGGCCGGCGTCTCTTCTGTATTGTGACCGCATGAGAGAAACAGGCTTGATTCGACAAAATTTATCAAGAAGCAAGAAAAATCTGCATTCTGCACTTTCCTAGTCACAAGAGAGGCTGTTAATTGCTCAGTATGTAAATGATCTGTTCACTGTGTTCGCCTGCTTTACAGAGACAGCTCACTCAGTCTCCAGAAGCTTAGTAAGCCTTGGGCTCTCATTTCAAGTCATTTCTCAGGTTAGAGGGCTCTATGTTCAAATGGCTCTCAAGGCTGAACAGGTCAAATAAATAATAGCAGCATACAACACCATTCTAATAGTACTAAGAGGCATTAGTTAACAAAAAACAGTTTCTTAAAGGAACAGTTCACCCAAATTCCTTTAAATGTAGAAACAAACTACAAACAGGTGAAGAAAGGTTTCATGGCTTAACAATATAATATAGTATAGTATAGTACAGTACAGTATAGTACAGTACAGTGCAGTAATATGATATATGATGTGATGTGATGTGATGTAATGTAATGTAATGTAATGTAATGTAATATAATTAGTGGTGGGCCATTAACGGCGTTAACGCAGCGCGATAAAAAAAATGTCGCCGTTAATCTATTCTCAAAGTTGGGTTGGGAGCTGGGTCTATACTACGCAAGCTATGATGACTTTCACCTTGATATTTTAACGCGGATGTATACCTAGATTAATTGCACTGTAGGGGGCGAGAACGAGAATTTTCAACTCACGTGATCCGCGTCATTCGCGCCGCCTCATCATCTAATAACCAGGGCTTCATTCGCACTTCATTCGCATCATTCGCGCCGCCTCATCATCTAATAACCAGGGCTTCATTCGCGCTTCATTCGCGTCATTCGCGCCGCCTCATCATTTCATAACCAGGGCTTCATTCGCGTCATTCGCGCCGCCTCATCATGTCATAACCAGGGCTTCATTCGCGCGATTCGCGCCACAAGTAGGTCTATCGCGTCTTTGCATTGACTTAACATGTAAATCACTCGCGCTTGATGCGCCATTCGCGTTTGGTCTGAACACAACATAACGTTACTGTGAAATTACCACATCAAACGTGACGTGCTAACCTCCCACATAGCAAAAGACTCCGGGGCGGATCCGCCTTCAAGTCATTTGGTCCGCTGTTCTCTCAGAATCAATTCAGTCATCCGCACAGAACATGCCCCGCCTCCGCACAACGAACTGTCACTCGCGGATTCGCGACGGACGCTGGGCGAATTCTCTGACCGAACGCGCGCTTTTCAAACTGTCGCACTCTTCAAACTGTCGCACTCACTACCATCTCCTCACACAGTGGAAACGGTGGAGCCGGCTGGTCGGTGAAGACGGAACACGGTAAGAATAGTTAAATGTGCTTTATTAGTACAGTTACGTTAGCCAGTAACATTACCGTTGATGCTCTGTTTGATGTTTTTAATTCTGAAATGATTTTGGCAAGCCAAGTGTCAACGCATTGTCATTCACGTTGGGTAAGATTGATTTGGTAAATAACCTTTTGAATAAAAGCGTTTTAAACGGAATGTCTTTATCTTTCTGGGAGGGGTGATTTAATCGATTTTTTAATCCAATCCTGAGACCGTATTTTCACCCCTTTCCAGTATAATAGCAGGCGAGATTAATTGATAGGCCTAACTTTAATGTATAACGTTACCTGTTTTTATCCACTGAACTTCTGGTATAGTTTGAGTCTTTTTTCATATTTTGACATATATTTTACACCTCCCCATGTAATGTTGTGTCAGATAATGAATTCATTATATGAAGATACTGTGTGGCCTTGTTTTTATATCCGGATGTGGACCAAAATCGAGGCTATTTTGTCAAATACTAATAACGGTACACACTACAGCTTTTAACATGTGGGTCATTATCACTATAGAGTGTCTTTGAGACTTCAAAGTTTTCAAAATATTAATCTTAAATTTTCCATTTAACTTCATGCTTGTTGTATTAAGTAGACCTTTGGCTGTTAGAAATGTATGTTGGTCAAAGCTCAAGCCCATTACGTTAATGCACTTGTCCACCATATCAAGGAAGGCTTGATGACCGGCTGTGCATTTGTGGCAAAAGTAAGCATTTAATGAACACACGGTGTAGCTGCAGCTAGCAAAGGGATTCACTCTTAAAGATGACTGTATACTGTTTAAAAGCATATTTTCAATTAATGAAAAGTTTCTGTTTATTAAAATGTCACCAAGACATGGGAAGCCTGACAACATTTAACTACAAACACATTATGTTGAAAACTATAAAAAGGAAATATGAGTGCAGATTGCAGATACTGTGTGTGCAGAAAATGTTTTGACCTCCACTGAGGAAAGGCAGAATGAGGGGAAGGGATGTAACTGAGTACATCACACTATTTCTTAAAGGGGCGTTTACCCCAAAATGACAGGGTAGACGGCAAATACAGGGACGCATGCAAAAGTTGATTATTACTATGAAAATAGAATATAGATTATCCAAATGATTTGTTTTATTAAATACATTGCTGAGAACAATAGGAACTTTCAAAAAAGATTTTAATTTTTTGCAATGTATCCGCTTTTTAAACTCACTGAAGGTAGCTAAGCCGTGTGAGAGACATGCCAAAATCACACACATAGAGTCAAAGAAAATTGTTATAAAATGATAAAACACATTTTAAGAATCTTCTTATTGCAGTTGTTAGTGTGTAAATATTAGTACATTTATAATAAAACCTCAAAATGCCACTATTTTGCATTACATGATGGCTCAGTGTTTCTGATGAGGACACCAAATGGCACTTTATATAGTGATAATGACCCATGTAATAATATTTAATTTCATTCGATTCATATCAATAATTTAAGATTAAAAGTTTAAAACCTACTTTATAGTTTTATAAAAAAAAAAAATTTAAAAACCCACTTGCATTAGTAAACTTTAGTTCTGGTATACTAATTATTTCATGTCATATTAATAGTATAAATCAACTATAATATACTGTGTGTGTGTGTGTGTGTGTGTGTGTGTGTGTGTGTGTGTGTGTGTGTGTTCTGTTGCAGTTTACAGCTTGTTCTATTGCGACTGGTCTGTTTTGGAGATCTTCATCTTCTCAATTCATCTTTTCCAACCAAACTGGTAAAGTAAGATTTTATACTTTTTTAAACATTATTTAGCCAGCTATTTTGTTAAATATGACATAACGCTTGTTGCTCCCTAACTCTTTGTAAGTTGCTTTGGTTAAAAGCGTCTGCTAAATGACTAAATGTAAATGTAAATGAATACTGGGTGTGTTTACATGCACATTCTTAAGCTGGTTGTTTAATAAGCAGACAACCAAAGGCTATAGATATAGAAAGATGATTTACTACTATTTCTATGAATGGGAGAAACTGTGACAATATGGCAGAACAAGTCCCATAAAAGAGCCAATTGCTGCTTGTTTAAGTAACAAGCTATATAGAAGCTTAGGAGCTATATATACACTCGCACTTACGACTGCTTATGCGCATTGTCGAGTTTAGCCTGAAAAATAAGCTTTTCTAATGTTCATTATTTTATACCTCATACAGGTTTGTCTTTCAGCATGAAGAAGTTTTGTGTGTGCAGCATGTGTCAGACAGTGTGCAAATAATATATAGTTTTTTCGAATCTTCCTTTTGTGCCTTAATGGACAAATTCACACAAATGTATCTCAAAATGTCTGCCTTTGCACTAAGTATTACAGAAAGAACACACGTGAAACAGTACAGTATATTGGATCCGTCCATTTGTCTTAAAGGGATAGTTCACCAAAAAATGAAAATTCTGTCATCCTTTACTCACCCTCAAGTTGTTACAAACCTGTATGAAATTCTTTGTTCTGTTTAACACAAAATAATATATTTTGAAGAGTGTGAAAAGTTCTGGGGTACCATTGATTTCCATAGTATTTTTTGCCTACAATGGAAGTCAATGGTGCCCCAAAGCAAACTGGTGTAACAGTCACCAGGTCATTCAACTTCAGCCCTACACTTCCAATAATCCTCTTGGCCTACCACCGGCACACATTCTTCCATACATTCTAAAACGGACTGTGATGGCAAATGGTCCAGAACACATCCTTCATATTTAAGAACGGCCCAACGTTGCCTGACAGTCGATAGTCGGTTTGGTATGTCCCGGGTTTAAGATTCCACTATCAGATGGTCCCATTAAGCACTTGTGGCAAATCTGAGCAGATATATTATTAGTTTCAGTTTTCCCAAAACTGTCAATATCTTGCGGTTATTCACACAAAATATTAAATATGTAGCACAAGGGAAACAGGTTACTTGGTCATCGAAGTCTTAAGACTAAATATTTTTTATAACACAACATTTATTTTGTAAATTATTTTACCAGTGTTAATTATAAGAAATTGACAGGATTTTTTTACATTTCAGATTTCCTCCCTGGCTCCTATTGGGGCCCATGACACAAAACGTGTCACATGGAACATTCTTTCCCACATGTTCCGTGATGATGTTGGGAGGAGGATCAACTGGAAGGCCATGAATGGGAAAAAATCTTATAATCAGATGGAGTCTAGGAAGTTCCTCCTGTGTAAGTAAATGTAATGAAATTTGCCTGGTTTAAAACAATAAGCACAAAACATTTTTTGGTTAAAAATGTATCTAGCGATACATCATGTATCCTTCTTGCGAAGTTTGTTTTTGTCTTATCCTGAATCAATCAAATACACCTAGGGTTTACATTCAGACTATTTTAGACTGTCAACCGCTGTTGAGTACCCCAGTACCTGAATGACTTGTCGTAGACAAAGAGAAGTGTCAGATATCACACTTTTGTTTTAAAAACATTGGTTGTGTGTATCCTTACAGGAAAACAACACCATTTTTACATATGCCATTATGCTCTTAACTCAACCTAAAAGAGTTGATACATATCTGTCCCGTTTCAGTAGGTGCACTTAATCGCTGTAGGGTGCCACTATGTTAGCGTTTAGCTTAGCACCATTCGTTCCATTCATTCATTAGGATCCAAACAGGGATGATTTAAGAAGCCAGCAAACAGTTCATAGCGATTAAGTGCACTCACTGAGATGGGACAGATACATATCAACTTGTCTAGCTTGAGGTAAGACATATGTAAAACGGTGGTGTTTTCTTAAAAAAAATGGTAGCTCCTATGTGATTTCATGAACTGGTAAAATAATAATTCTGCTTGTGTATTACAGGTGCTGTGAGAAAGATCCATGTCTCCCGTGCCGCCACTGATGATGAGATCACAAAACATGTGATACGGTGGTTCAACCTGGCAGCAGACAGGGGTGCCGTCCCGATGTCAGCACCCAACAGTAGTGTTTTACTGTTTAACTTTAACTTGTGTGTTCAGTGTTCGTTTACCAGTTAAGATAAAGACAAGTTTACTACTTTAAAAAGTATTTTTTAAGTTTATATTGATCAATCTTTTAAAAACCCAGTTTACACAAAAAATACATTTAATTAAATGATTCTTGAGCTACATTAAAAAAAATGTTTTTTTACTTAAATAAAAATATTTGTACAATTTATGGTTGCATTTCATTTTCTGTAATACAATTGTATACATAAATACAGTCTGTAATGACCTATTTTTAAAGTTTAATTGTTACTGGCTTAAACGGGTGAATTTACTATGCGTTTTGAATGATTTCCTCATGCGTTATTAATATTAATAAAGGCAGGCATATTAAAAATGAAAGAGAAATCCATTCTATCCAATGTTGGTCAACTAGATTTGAAATATTTCTTTAGCTGGTTTTGGCCAGAAAACTATTATTAAATGAGGGATCTGAAGATCCGTGGCGGATCAGCTGCTTTATAAACGGGTCCTGAACGGATCCGTGGCGGATCAGCTGCTTTATAAACGGGTCCTGAACGGATCCGTGGCGGATCAGCTGCTTTATAAACGGGTCCTGAACGGATCCGTGGCGGATCAGCAGCTTTATAAACGGGTCCTGAACGGATCCGTGGCGGATCAGCTGCTTTATAAACGGGTCCTGAACGGATCCGTGGCGGATCAGCTGCTTTATAAACGGGTCCTGAGCGGATCCGTGGCGGATCAGCAGCTTTATAAACGGGTCCTGAACGGATCCGTGGCGGATCAGCAGCTTTATAAACGGGTCCTGAACGGACACGTGGCGGATCAGCTGCATTATAAACGGGTCCTGAACGGATCCGTGGCGGATCAGCTGCTTTATGAACGGGTCCTGAACGGGTCTGCCCGGGATCTGGTCCGGATCCGCCATCCTTATCTGTTCTGGATCCGCTGCGCTGTGCAAGTGGACTCCATTCCGGATCCGTTTTGCTCATCCGTTCCGGAGCTTGTGGTAGATCCGGGGCGGATCCGTTCCGGAGTCAATTTGCTATCTGGGCTGGATCCAGGTATGAAGCCGCCGGGCTTGCTTCCGGGAAAATTTATTTTTAAGAAGCTTCCCAATGGAAACCTCGACAGGACTAAGGTTGTTTGCACCTTGTTCAATGTGGAATTGGTCTACTGTACGGAATTGGTTTACATACACTTGGTTTAAAAAAAATTACTTTCTCTCAACAGGTAGTGGTCTAGCTTTAGTTGAAACCAGTAACTTTGTATTGGCAACTAATGTATTATGGCTCCTGTATGACATATCGCTTGTTGCTCCCTAACTCTTTGTAAGTCGCTTTGGATAAAAGCGTCTGCTAAATGACTAAATGTAAATGTACTGTAGGAGCTCTTCCAGTCTCAAGTACCACCTAAACACAAAGCATCCCTTAGCTAATGCGGAAGTAAACACAAGTACATCTTATTGAACATAATTTAATTTTCATCATAAATTATCATAGTAGAACAGCTTTCTCAAGCAGTTTGTGATGCATTCTGGAAACAGGAGACGAGCCCCTGGTCTAATGCGCCACCTGGCTTGAGAAACCCGTTCTCAAAGACTTACTTTTAGTCATTATTTGGGTAGCACACATATTCTGAATGCCTTCGGCAGAATTCAAATGAGCTATTTTAATCTAGATTAATCTAGATTAATTCCAAGATTAATCTAGATTAATCTAGATTAAAAAAAAATAATCTATGCCCACCACTAAATATAATATAATGTAATATAATATAATATAATATAATATAATATAATATAATATAATATAATATAATATAATATAATATAATATAATATATCATATCATATCATATCATGGCCGTAGTTAGGGTGGAAAATTTGTGAGGTCCGTGGTGGGGTGTCAATAATTATACATAATATTACCAATAAATGCTATTAATCATTCAACTTTAATAAATATAATTAATAGTTGAGTTAACACATAAATTATGTATGCCTATAAACAGGGCTTTACATTGTGACCAGTGGGTTTCCAAAATTTCAACTTTTCTCAACAACTTTCTGGGAAATGATATTATATGACTAAAGTTGACAATGGCCTGCTGTAAAATCATTTGTCGAAAAAAAAGCCCAGAATAAAAAGAAAATATGCATCTCCCCACTATATGATCTTCCTAAAGTGTGTCACTACGTGAAAACAGGAATGCAAGTGTGTCATTACGGTTGTGCAGTGCGGGGCTTCCGTACCCACGCACGCTCACTCACAACTCGTTCAATCTGATGACACAGCCAGCCTCCCGCACCAAGTGAAGTGAATCCATCTTTTACATCACGGGCAATACACAACTTTATAAAAAGAATAGACTGAATCATATACTTGTAACGCAGACATTCAGAAGAGTCACAAACATAAGACTGGCAAAAACAAACAATAAAACATAAGTAAAATCAATTAAAAGCCTGTGATATGTTTTCAACCTTTTTTATAAAGTTAAAATAGAAGGTGCAAGGCGGATGTCGGGTGGCAGTTGATTCCAAAGACGGGGGACGGGAACTGAGAAAGCCCTTTCACACTTAAACTATAAAGGCCCTGTCAGAAGATCTTAAATATCTGGAGGATGGAAGAGGAGTAAGAAGATATGCAAAATACGATGGAGCTTGACCAGTGAGAGCTTTAAAAACTTTGGAAGGCCAAAAACAATTATTTCTGTTTTTTAAATGTTGATATAATATATTATTACAATACAATACAATATCATTTAATCGTAAAAAACAAAACACTTTTTAGGGCAATAGTAATTTGATTTTCTTATGACAAAATAACCTTCAAATAAAATAGTTTATTTATATAATTATTCTGTCCCACACTGACATATCAACACTTTCACCTTCAAAAAGTTCAAAAGACTGAGAAAATTGACAGTCATTATGTCTCTGAGGGCATCCCCTGTGGCTTTTTATCAGATCTCTTCTAGGAAATGAGCCTTCCAATGTATCTTTATAAACATATTCATATATCCATTAACAAAAACATTTTGCAAATGCACATATGCCTCTAGGAGGTTCATACAAAACCAGCAGGGACAGAGTAAAACATTTTCCAATAATCGCCAAAGACTAAAATTGGACACCTAGAGTGAAGTTAATAAACTTTTTTGGCATCTCTCCACGCACTATTTGATTCTGATAAATTTTCCACTGGTATAAAGCTATTGTGCATTGAAATGATGTAGTTTCCTTTCTTCTTAGTTCTAACATGCATTTTTGTAATAGCTAGCATAAGCGCTTTAGTCAGTCTAAATGTATGTGTTGCTGTTTTCCACAGAACGCAAAAATGTAATATTATCAAATAGAAATGCTTGTGTGTACTGTGTATGGTGGAGATTCTTATAGTAACTTTTCAAATGTCTCAGGTTCAGAATTGCCTCTTTCATTGTCATAATTGTTGTCCATTACTTGTGACCCTATTATATATACACATTTGTTTCCAACTGCAAACAAATTTGTTAGACTCGAGCAACTCATAAGAGAGAAACAGAAAAAATATTAGCAGAAAATACACAAAGATCTCCACTGCCAGTCTCTCAGTCCAGAGCTCAACCAAAAGAGTGAAAAGTGAAAGCCCTTCAATAACCGAGAGTGCTCTGTCCATTTCCTTCACACAGTCTCTTTCCTCCGTGTGGTGATGTAACCGGTTTGTTAATGCTTCAATCATACCAATGATTTTCTGAATGTATCTGCTAGTTGCTCACTTTGGGGGAAGTACAGTGTTACACAAGATATAAGTGAGATGCTCTGCACAGCAGGTGGCTGTGTGTCAGACCGCAAAAAACAAGAAATTAACTTCTAGTTCTCCCTATTTCACTCACACAAAGAAATGCATATTGTTATATAATCTATTGAGAGTCTGTACAGGGTCAACTTTTTAAAGTTAAGTTTTCTTTAGATAGGTAGGCCTACCTGAATCCAAATCGGTTTAGTATCATACGTGGTCTGAAATCCAATGCAATTTGATTTTTTTGGAATGCATCTCAGTCTGAATGATCAGATGGGATTTTGTAGTTTGACATTTGATATGTGAAATATATCAGATATTCAAGAATTGTCTTACTAGAGAAGATCTACCCTGATGCAGAATACAGGCAGGTGTGTTCGCTCAAAGATTTAATTAAACTTTGTAGATTGATTTTAAAGAGAAAAATTGAGCACCTCTACACTACGACAAAATTTGAAGCAGTACTTGAAAAGCATTTTATTGACTAATTGTTTTTTGTTCATTTCCACAGTGGGGTTTTAATTATATTTCCTACTGAGAACCTATTAAGGAAAGTGTCAGGACATCAAATCGTATCTCCTTTAGAAGCACCGTACCAAAACAAGAGGGAGAGAGAGATATAACAGAGAGATGCAGCAAAAAGCCATTGTGGAAGTTACAATCTTATACTAGTACATTCTAAGCTTTCACTTTGCTATTGATCTTTTGGAAGTGTTAAAAATATCACTAGAATTCTCCATCCTTGTGCCGGTAGTGGTTACACTCAACACTTTGTGCCCTACAACACACTGAAAAAGAAGGGACGGTATCGCGAGACGACGCTGTAAATACAAGATTGTCAAATATACTTTAGAAAAACATAGTGTTTAGTGCTGTTTGTGATTCTGCAATGAATGTTTTGGACGTCTGGGATCTGTGAATTTAAAAAGAAAATGTCATTAAGCAATACAGATTATTTTTAAACTAACTTATCCGTTACAAAACTACACCAATAAGAGACTGAAGTAGTTGTGCAGGAAATGAGTTTACTGTAAACAGTTATGGCCAAAAGTGATGTTTAACTTTGGACGACTGACATCTTTATTCAAATACATTATTTAAAATGTAATATTTTCTTTTTATTCATGTTGCCTAGTACTTTGAGATAACTTAATATTGTTTACCTTAATAAGCATTAAAAGTTCATATTGTACAAATAAATCTCCACATACATCACTTTTGGTCACTACTGTATGTGCTACCTTGGTTACCATAAGTTGCTCAAGTACATTATGTTGGGTGAATTAACATTATATTGGTCCTGTAAACTCCTTCCTACCATTACAACCAACCACCAAATCATTTCTTTCTTTCTGATATTAGCTGGAGCTTCATGGTTAGGGTTTGGGATAAGGTTTAGCAAATCACTGTTCGATAAGGTCGTTGCCTCAGGACCAGCAAAGCGCAAAGTTGTCCAGCTCGGCTAAATCACATTGTGCTGAGTACACCCTCAGACAAATCTATTGTGCTGCACGTTGAAATATTTCATAGCTGTAGCCACTGGCCATTAACTTAATTTAAGAAGTTTGACTGCTTCCAGGGATGTGAAAAAGTGCAGACAGGTGGGCTATGCTTGGTGTAATAAAGGACTTCAGGCTTTAGAACTCACACTCAAAGTTCTCCCTATGGACGCAGCTATGGAGAGAACGGAGGAAGTATTCCAGAATTGTCAGAAATAGTGAGGGAAATGGTTGCTTTTATTTAGTTATTGTGAATTGCGATTTGCGATTTGCCGGATTTGTTAACACGGCCCTCCAGCAAATATACTCACAAGGACATGTTAAACCACAAACAGTAACCTGTGCACCACAAAAACACACTTCGAGGATGTTTTCACTTTACTTCAGAGTAGTCAACAATGCTTTTACATAATCTAGTGTAAATAAATAGTAAATGTGTAAATGTAACTGTACATATCATACTGTACATGATCGCCTTTGAGTGACTCGTCATACAGTAAGCATGCTTACTGCTATCTTGCACTTTGTGCAAAATGATCACAAACATATATCATTCACACAACACTGAATCTAAAAATACCACGATGTGGTTAGCTAACCACAATCCTGAGTCATTCAACATAATTCAAAAATATCCTTAATGTCATTCAAACATACCTTAATAATAACCAAAGATCACAGGGCCATGTTGTACTGTATGTTGTGTTTTCTGATATCTGATTTTGTTGAATTGGACCTAAGAGGTGAGTCTGATGACATCTGATCTCCTCTAGAGATCCAGCCTTATAGATGTCGGGAGACATATATCACTTTTACACGCGTATGTGTCCTGCCGCTTTGTGAGGGAGGGGGGGGGGGGTTCACGACGCAGCTATTAAAGACTGTGACATTTTATGGGCTTTTCTATCTGGATCTATATGTGAGGACATACAGCCCCGCCCTACGCATTTTCACACAGCACAATACATAGATTACAGATATTTTACCATGACACTTACAGTGAATATGCAAGATGTTTACAATTAAATTTACATTTAGGCATTTAGCAGACGCTTTTATCCCAAGCGACATACATTGCTTTATCCTATACATTTTACATAGGTATTTGCTATCCCTGGGTTCGAACCCACAATGCTCTTACCACTGAGCTACAGGAAAGCAGTTTACATAATAAGATGAGAAATGATCACATGCTTCATTTAAAAGTGGTCTCAGTAATGTTTTCCTCATTACAATGCTTTGTGTATTGAGTAATGTTTGCTGTGCTGTTTATACATTTACGCATTTGGCAGGCATTGAATTCTACTACGCATTTGTATCAGAGAATGCGCAATCCCTGGGATCGAATCCATGACCTTAGCATGTAAGCGCCATGCTCTAACCACTGAGCTACAGGAAAAATCATTCTTTTTGTGAAAGCATTTGGTCCCACCAGTGGTGTACAAATGATGCATTTCACCTCAAATTTGCTTACATGAGCGTTATTTCATTTGTCAATTTTATCCGTTTTTAGCAGCCGTTATGTGTGTGCTCGCACAACCTTTGTCTGCCCAGGACTGTGTGTGCTGTTTAAAACAGCGGCTAGGGCAGAGAATATGGGTGTCCCATTAAAACCCTCTTAACCTGCTGTCTAGCATTGTCCACATATAAAACAGCCTGACCTACTGCAACAACGATCTCC
>SOYY01000030.1:0-71626 GCA_008369825.1 Triplophysa tibetana | reverse complement strand
AAATGTATACAGGTTTGGAACAACTAGAGTGTATATCACTATAAGTAATTGTGTGCTTCAGATACACAATAAGTAATTGTGTGCTTCAGATACACTTTATATTAAGTGTCCGATTGTTATAGTGACCAGGTAATAATAATTAAAGGAGTCATGTGACACGGCTTGAACGAATATTGCAATGTGTATACACAATTTAAGGTTCAAGAAAACTGTATTCCACATACAGTGTGTCACGAAACGGGAAGTGAGAGAACCCAATTGAAGGCAGACGGTGGTGAGGTAAAACAAAAGACTTTTATATTTAAAGAGGAAACGCAAAGCAAAAGCCCACAATGGGGTAAAATACAGGGGATAACAAAGACAGCCAAACAGGAACGAAAAAATCATGGAGGGAACAAATTGTAACAAAAATCGGAAATCAAAAACCAGGAACAGAGCGCTTGAGCAGAAACGCTGGAACACTGCGTAGGGACAAATCCTCAATAGAGGTCCAAAGAGCATGCAGGTACTACAAGGGACAAGAAGGTACAAGAACAAACGATAATTACCAATAGGCAGGTGTGGGTAATAAAACACTGAAGGGAAGCTAAGCTAACGAGGAACGAGAGGGGCGGGGGCATAGACGAGACACGAGAAAGCGCATGACAGCCAATATCTAAGCCATGCCATGTCTTTCTCGCAGGAAACCCTAGGCTATGCCATGACTCCGCTGCAAGAACAAGAATAAACATGACATGATAGCGGAATCATGACACAGTACTTATTTGTATATCCATGTCTCCTTGTACTTGTCTCATACATCCATGGGCAACTTATAGCACACCAAAGACACAGAAAACACGTGTTCGCGCCATATGACCCCTTTAACTACATGTACTTACTATAGCGTTAGAGTGTGGTTTAGGGTAAGATGCATGTAATTATGCATACCTACATAGTAAATACTATAGTAAATACATGTAATGTGTAACAAAGGCACCATAAAATAAAGTGTTACCTGTGCTTTTAATTTTATTGCAACAGTTATTGCAGGGCCCCTTTCTATTCCAACATGACAAAGTCTCTTTGTATAAGGCAAGTTTCAACAAGAAATCATTGATTCAGTCAATGTGGAAGAACTTGATTCGCTGGCATAAAACCAAGCTCTAAATCTAGCTGAACACCTTTGTTTGCATTGAATGTTACACCCAATTCCATTTACTTGTGCACAGGAGTAGTCATGTTGCGACAGAAAAGGCAAAATTGTTCAAAAATGCATTTTGACAAATGCCATTGTGAAGAATTTTGTAACCATTTCTGTTGCGACAGTTTTGGAACAGCCTTATTTTCTGTTCCAAAGGTGTTCAGCGGGGTTCAAAGTTTCTGTCACTCAGTCACTCAAACAGCGACTTTTATGACCTGTCAACCCAGATGACAGTTATATTTTTTGAATGTTGTTGGGGTCTCCTCTGACCCCAACACTTACTTCAGTGGGTCTAAATACCTACACCCCCCTCATCACTACCTAAAAAAAGGGGGTGTTTTCATCTTGTTTGGTTTTACTATATGCTATTTGCGAAAGCTTTTTAAAATAGAGTGAGATAATATATGTGTTGTATGTGGATTTTATTTCTAAGAGCTTTGTTTTGCTTTTATCATGCAAATGACTGAATTGAGGACTTGAGGTTTGTAATCTCATCAAACTGTGACTCTCTCCCTACTATCCCATGCAAGTCATTTGACCAGTCAATCAAAGTAAGCCGGGTTTATTATGATCTGCCAGTCTTGTTTGACAGTTTATATATTACGGCTTTTGTTGTTGTACGCCTATCCATGCAAGGAATTGTGGTCTTGTACACCAAGAGTAAAATAAGATTGTGACCAAGTAATTGAATGTCAGCATCAGACTTAAACGTAATTGGTTCAAGGTTTTGTTAAGGTGTCTTATTGGAGCCATTATGGGATGTTCCGCCCCTCTGTACAACCGGAAATAGGTAAAAGCAGGGGGTTCTCCGGTGGTAGAGAGTATGGCCACACGTGTATGGCTGCTAGTGTGAAATAAATATCATTCTGCTCAATATATTGTTTCGCGCCGTGTTCTATCCTGTAATCTCTCCCGAGGGACTGTTCCCCAAGACTCAAAAGGAGTTTTGTTATCCTGCTGGCATGACACCCTGATGTTCTCACATCACAGTTTGAAACCTGACGGTTGTGCTTTTTAATTTGAGGGAGATAATGGTTATGTGTTGTTTCATCTAAGAGTTAGATGGTTCCAGGTTTAATATTTGTATCTGATAAATGAATATAGTTTTTTGGTCACCATTTTATCATTGTGTCATAAACTATATCTTTTTGGTTCAATGACATGCCCTGACATGTTCTTCCTGGTCATGGAGGAATGGGGGATTGTTTTTTGTTATTACCTCTAAGTGTTGCGTTTCTGACAAATGGTATAGACTTGAGACAATGACCCATCCTGACTGATTTTCTGGATATGTCTGTGTGTCTACAATCTGGTGTGACAGAAAATCTTTCATGTTTGTGTTAGTGACTTTTTTTGATATTTATGGCATAAAATAATCGAACAACTATACTACATCTGGGGAAGGCTTAAACTTTTAAAAACAGGAATAACCAAAAAAATGCATTATCTTTATCTTCAATTGTAATTTTTTATTTATATCTTATGTTATATTAATGTTTTATTTAAAAAAAATGTTAAGTTTCAGATGAGATGTTAAGATCTTCAAGAAGGATGTTGCTATCCCCTATAGTTCTAGCCATGGGTAAAAATACAATTGTTTAGCGCTCCTTTCAAAATTCAAGACCTATTAATGTTTTCTTTAAAAAAGGTAGAATAGTCCAATAACTTCTTGGCATCCTGTAGAGTAAAGACTGAGTCATAACAGTGGGGTTTTAAATGTGGCATCTGATGGGTTTAGTCGTATAGAGACACTATTAATATTGCAACAATATCTCTATAAACGAGTACCTCATTAAATGAATCAGTTGATAAATACTTGAATTACTTGAAGGATGAAAACACTATTTGTGTTACCATGTGGTCGCATTAAATAGATATGCTTTAAAGAGTAAGTAGAATTAGATAATGAAAATTACATTTCATGCAGTGTGTTGTGCTGCAGTGTTTGAAAGTAAGAAATCTGCAAAGTTTTAAGTCCTAAGGTGAATAAATAACAAAGTTATTGGCTTGTAAAAAAGTGAGTCGACTCTGAATCATGCAAACGAGACGTGTCTCTAACCGCCGCGTATCTATGTCACTAGACATAGACCCCGCCTACGTTTTGCTGGGACTGCCGCGCAAACTTCACTCTCTCCTTCCCCAAAACACAGTCGCTCGTTCGTTATGCGTTTGCCGTCTAACACCTGTGTTCACATTGTGCAACTAAGTGTGTCTTCTTTAAACAACCAAAGGAAGAACTTCTGGGGAAACAATTGTTGAAATTCATTTTGAAATGACACCAGAGGAGTATAACCCCAGGGTTTTACTGTGAGTGCGTCATTTCACCAAAATTGCTTCAATAATCTTGGAAGCTTTCACAGCAGGAAATGTTAAAAGACAATACTTGAATTGGGGAAATAACAACCTTATTTGGACCTTTTAGCTCCACCGAATCACAACCTGTAAGTGTGACTATTTATTTGTGTCTGAACTTCAAGAAATAATTGTGTACGTCATATCTGTGTTTAGCTAATGCATTTAAAGCTAACATTAACATCTACCGTTATTTCTGGGGTACAGTCTGTTTCAGTGTTGTAATGTAACGGAGTACAAATACTTCGTTACTGTACTTAAGTAGAAATTTCACGCATCTGTACTTTACTTTGCTATTTAAATTTATGTAAACTTAACTTTTACTCCACTACATTTCCTAGATAAAATGTATACTTTTACTCCGATATATTTCCACTAAGCATCTTCGTTACTCGTTATTACTAAATAAAATAATCAGAAGAAGAAATGTGTGCGACTGCAATAAGGGAGGATTAGCGAATCACTTCTCCTAGATTGCATTACGCACGCTCCGCACGCTCTATTTCAGCGTAATGCTTATTTGTTGCCGAAGGTCGGAGGAAGCAAAACTGAAACCGCCGGCGCCATCGAAGCACCTACTGGAGGACCTCTCGTTATCTATGACGACAAGCCCGACGATAGTGGTGAACTCGGTGAACAGCGTGAAGATAACGTTATACATCCGTGGCCGTATTTGCCAGAAATGTTTCTGTACATTGGAGTGAAAGATTCTTCCTACCGGATGAAGTGCCTCTTTTGCCTACCGAAAGTCACTGAAATATTGGCATTCAAAAACTCCCCGTTCAACCTGAAGAAGCACATCGAGGCAGGTTAAATTAATAGTTATTCAGTTAAGGCACAATGTCAATGTGATTCAACATTAGTTATCATAAGCATCAGATATCTGGCTAACGTGATGGCCAGGCTAACGTCTGCTTGTTAACATTGCTAAGTAACTGACATGGCGCACATGTTAGAACCCCCTTAGTTGTTCTAAATCCACTGTAAAACACGGCTTCAAGGGGCTTTTTGCTTTTATAAAATGGTTACTCCATTAAAATATTCATTTTGATATTTATTTTATTCATAAAATAAACATCAGCAACAAAAAAATATAACGCTATAACACATGTATTCCTCTGCCAAGCAATGTAGTTCCAAAGAGGTTGCCAAGCAACAAAGCAAACAAACTATCACAAATGGCAGTTGCGCGGTCACAGCTGTATGTTTGTTGAGTAATTTACAACGTCGTCGAACGCGGCTCAACCAATCAGAATCAAGGACTTGAACTGTCCGTTTTATAAATTGTGAATGTACTGCATTGTTGATCAAAGTCACAGTGCTTTTATTGCCACACAACGAGTTGGCTGATTTTTTTCTTAGTAGAGCAGCTAACTAACTTAAGGTACATGCAGTGGGAGATAAACGATAACACAAGTACAGTAACGTTACAGGCAAAACACAAACAACAGCAGTTTGTTCCAGTTAATAGTGTTATTCTCTAGGTGTTAAGGGTGGCAGTCTGAGTGTTGTTTATAATTCTATGTTATTGAATCAAGATAATATGGTGAAATTTAAGTTAACACGTTTTTAAAAATGAAACTATATTCCCATCAGTGATGCAAATTAGAACTAGTTTCTAGTAATTTGCATCACTGACGGAAATATAGTTTCATAAACATTTACTTTTACTTCAAATACTTAAGTGTCATGAACTGGAGGAGAGACAAGGCTGGAGAACCCAATTGCAGGCAGACACAGGTGGTGAAGGTAGGGGTGAACAAGGATTTATTATACAAACAAGACTATACAAAGGCAAAACAAAACCCACGAGGGGGAAAACGAGACAGGGTACCTTTAACAGAAAACAAGAACACGGACTGACTAGACTATGAAAAAACAAACACTTGATATGAACACTAAACTAACACTTACTAAGACACGGGGGGTTACAGGAAACAGGAACAACGATTTGGCATACAGCTACAGGTACAATGAACAGCTACGACACGACAGCATACAACAGAGTATATCAAACAACGAACGAGCACAAGACAATGAACACGAGGATGTTTTAAAGGGGAACAAATCAAGAGGGAACAGGTGCAGGGATAAACTAATTAACACAGACTAGGAAACGTCTTGGTTACGTCTGTAACCTCAGTTCCCTGATGGAGGGAACGAGACGTTGTGTCGAGAACGACAGATGGGGTTCGTCCTTGAGAACCAATCAACTCTGACTACTATAGAAAAGGCCAATGAAATTTGGCGAATGAAATTTGCATGCCGGACTCCGCCCCCGGATATCCGGTATAAAAGGAAGCCGGCGTGCAGCATTCATTTACCTCTTGTTCTGAAGAGCCTGAGACCCTCTCAAACTGCAACAGAAACGATACAGGTTTGTGGCATAAGGGACACAACGTCTCGTTCCCTCCATCAGGGAACTGAGGTTACAGACGTAACCAAGACGTTCCCTTTCTGTCGGTCTCTCGACGTTGTGTCGAGAACGACAGATGGGGTTATGTATGGAAAACGCCACAAACGCTGTATCGCGTCACAATCTCAGCGAAGCGACGGTAACAAGCGTGGGCGTGTCAGCTCGAAGCTTCGCGAAACTTGTAACCTTCCAGTGTGGTGGTCGGGGGGTTCCAGAGCTTTCGAGAAAGATGGATACAGCCCTGACCGGTAACTTTCACGAACGGGGCCTTAGCTCTCTACAGGCGAGAGGCCGTCCGGATCGGTTTACACCGGGAAAGCGCACTCTTAAGCAGAGAAGCGCTGCAGAGGCCACCTCCTACCCGTGGGGAGGAAATAGGTGGATAAGTATGGTCTCGTCCTAGGAGGAGAACGCATGGAACGTGCGGACTGGGTAGTTAACCGCGAGGTGGAGGTCCACCTGGGGAAGCTCATGGGTTACCGAGTGTGGGAACCAGTGTCATGAGGGTATAGCAGACGGAACAGCCCACGGAGGGGGTGTTACTGCGTCTGAAAGCACAGGTCCGGTTAGAACTAAGTGGTAGGTCAAGAATGTCCCGGCCTAAGGGGGAAGGCTGCTCTGCTCAGCCAACCCCGAGGAAGTGCTTAGTGATGGATGGAATGCCTGTTCTTAACCAAGGAGTGGGTAAGAAGGGAGGCTGGTGAGGTACCAATTCTCTTAGCCAAGGTTGGGTAAGAGGAAAAGGGTAGATAGCACACTGACCCAACCTCTTGGAGGGTGGGATGGTGCTTTCGCAGGCATACGCCCCCCCGGATGCCAGTCCTACATGTCGCCACGCAGGACGTGGGCTGACACCGGGTTTACGCGAAGATTGTAAAACCTTGCGAAGGTGGTGGGCGTAGCCCAACCCGCAGCTCTACAGATGTCTGCCAGAGACGCGCCTCTGGCCAGTGCCCATGAGGTGGCTAGACCCCGAGTGGAGTGAGCCGTGACCGACAATGGACATGGCACATTCTGCGATCGGTATGCCGTCGTAACGGCATCTACGATCCAGTGCGCTAATCTCTGTTTGGAGACAGCCTTCCCCTTCTGCTGACCTCCGAAACAGACAAAGAGCTGATCAGAACTGCGGAAGTTCTGTGTGCGGTCCAAGTAGAGGCGCAGTGCGCGTACTGGACACAACACGGACCGGGTTGGGTCTTCCTCCCCGGTGGGGAGCGCCTGCAAGTTCACCACTTGGTCCCGAAAGGGAGTAGTGGGAACTTTGGGCACGTATCCGGGCCTGGGTCTCAGGCGAACGTGAGAGTTACCAGGGCCGAAATCAAGGCAGTCCGGGGACACAGAGAATGCATGGAGATCCCCTATCCTCTTGAAGGATGCGAGCGCCACAAGAAGAACCGTCTTACTCGATAGGTGAGGAAGATCGGAAGCTTCAAGGGGCTCAAAGGGGGGGCTCGGCTAGGCCCCTTAGGACCACGTTCAGGTCCCAAGAGGGTATGGAGCGGAGACGAGGCGGATTGCGTCGTCTCGCGCCCCTTAGGAACCTAGTGACCAGGTCGTGCTGCCCTAGAGACCTTCCGTCCACTGAGTCGTGATGAGAGGCAATAGCGGCTACATACACTTTCAGTGTGGAAGGGGAGATGTTGGTCTCCAACCTCTGTTGTAGAAAGGACAGCACGATCCCGACCGAGCATCTCTGTGGGTCTTCTCCGAGGGAGAGACACCAGGATGAGAAGAGGCGCCATTTGTAGGCGTAAAGCCGCCTAGTGGATGGTGCCCTAGCCTGTAGGATGGTTTCAGCCACAGCGGGGTGTAACCTACTCAGGATGTCCTCGTCCCGTCCAGAGACCAGACATGGAGGTTCCAGAGGTCTGGCCTGGGATGCCAAAACGTGCCCATCCCCTGAGAGAGCAGGTCCTCTGTCAGGGGAATGGGCCAGGGGGGAGTAGTTGTCAAGAGCATGAGCTCCGAGAACCAAGTGCGGTTGGGCCAGTATGGCGCAACCAGTAACACCTGTTGCTCCTCTTCCCTGACCTTGCACAGGGTCTGTGCAAGGAGGCTCACTGGGGGGAAGGCGTACTTCCGCTTGTCTCGTGGCCAGCTGTGCGCCAGGGCATCCGTGCCGAGGGGGGCCTCGGTCAGGGCGTACCAAAGCGGACAATGGGTGGTGTCGCGGGAGGCAAAGAGGTTGATCTGTGCCTGTCCGAACCGCACCCAGATCAGCTGAACTGCACGAGGGTGGAGTCGCCACTCTCCGCAGGGTGTGTACTGGCGAGAGAGCGCGTCGGCTGTCTCGTTCAATACGCCTGGGATATGTGTGGCCCGCAGGGAGCGGATCACCTGCTGACTCCAGAGGAGGAGGCGTCGGGCAAGTTGTGATAGTTGCCGTGAGCGCACGCCACCCTGGCGATTGATGTACGCTACGGCAGTGGTACTGTCCAGGCGAACCAGTACGTGCTGAACCTTGCACTAGAGGCCGGAGCCTTCTGAGTGCAAGCAGCACAGCCCACAACTCTAGGCAATTGATGTGCCAGCGCAGCCGGGGGCCCGTCCAGCGCCCCGCTACTGCGTGCCCGTTGCACACTGCACCCCACCCCGTCAGCGAGGCGTCTGTCGTCACCACGACGTGCCTCGTAGCTAGGCCGAGGGGGACTCCCGCTCGGAGAAAGGTCATGGAAGACCATGGGGCTAGGGTGCGTCGGCAAACAGGAGTTACCACCATGCGCCTGCTGCCGGTGTGCCACGCCGTCCTCGGAACTCGACTGTGTAGCCAGTGTTGAAGCGGTCTCATGTGCATCAGTCCGAGGGGAGATACTGCCGCGGAAGATGCCATGTGGCCCAGGAGCCTCTGAAATAGTTTCAGGGGGACCGCCGATTGCTTGAAGTGTTCCAGGCAATCCAACACCGACTGGGCGCGAGCTGCGGACAGCTGAGCCACCATGGTGACAGAGTCGAGTTCCATACCGAGAAAGAGGATGCTCTGCACAGGGGAGAGTTTGCTCTTTTCCCGGTTGACCTGAAAACCCAGTCGATCTAGGTGCCGGAGCACCATGTCCCTCTGGGTACACAACAGATCTCGCGAGTGAGCCAAGATAAGCCAGTCGTCGAGATAGTTGAGTATTCGCACACCTCTCTCCCGGAGGGGAGAGAGGGCGGCCTCCACGATCTTCGTGAAGACTCGTGGAGACAGGGACAGACCGAAGGGGAGGACTCTGTACTGATATGCCCGACCCTCGAAAGCAAACCGTAGGAACGGTCGGTGTCGAGGAAGAATCGAGACATGAAAGTAAGCGTCCTTCAGGTCGATTGCCACGAACCAATCCTGACACCTGATAGATGCCAGGATGCGCTTCTGGGTTAGCATCTTGAAAGGCAGCTTGTGGAGGTGCCTGTTCAGGGTACGTAAGTCCAGAATGGGGCGCAACCCTCCGTCCTTCTTTGGAACGATGAAGACGGGGCTGTAAAACCCGCTGAACATCTCGGCTGGGGGGACGGACTCGATCGCCTGTTTCGCCAGGAGGGTGGAGACCTCTACCCGAAGCACGGAGGCGTCTCTGCCTCGGAGAGAGGGGGAGATGATGCCCCGAAACCTGGGAGGGGCCCTGGCGAACTGGATCGAGTAGCCGAGACGGACCGTCCGCATCAGCCACCGAGACAGTGTGGGCAACTTCTGCCAAGCTCCCAGGGACTGTGACAGGGGGACCAAGGGGACGGCCTGCTTCACCATACCCACGGAGGGTGGTTCGTCGGCTGGCGGAGGGTCCCCGGAGGGAAGGTTGGCTCCGCCTTTTTACCTGCCTGGCGGGACAACGGCACGCACTGTCGGTTGAGAGTGGTGACAGCTGTCGTATGTGTACGACCTCACACCTCGCCAGGGTGTGAGGTCGGTTCGCCGAGCACAGTCCAGTGGAGTGTGCGATCGGCTGTAAGTACACCCGGGGAGAACGGAAAACTCTGTGAGTAAGTGGGCGCCAGGCCCTGATAAGGGCCCGGCTTAGGTGACGAGGCAGGAGTCGTCCCGTACCGACCGATCAGAGCCGTGGCTGTGAAGGTTCGGGCCCGAAGTTGTCCTCCCTGGGGTCTTCCCGTCAGTGTCCCTTCTCGCGAGAAGGTAGCTGACGGGGTGGAGGTTTCCCCCTCGACCTCTGCTACCGGGGTGCCGCCAGTGGGGGCACAGGAACCGGAGCCGATGTCGAAGGGGTCCTGGGTTGAAGGGCAGCAGACGTCACGCGGGATCTCGGAGGCCGAGGCGGCCGAGTCGCGGCGTGAAAAAATGTGGCTTATTGCCACTGTCTGCTTCACCGTCAAAAACTGCTGAGCACAGTCCTCGACGGTGTTACCAACAACCCACCCTGCGAGATGGGTGCATCAAGAAAGCGGACTTCCTTGGTGTCACTCCTCTGCACAAGGTATAACCGGGGGTGTCTCTCCTGGACCACTACCGTGGACATCGTCCGACCCAGGGCCCGTGCCACCGCCTTGGTCGCCCGTAGAGCGCTGCCAGCGGTGGCACGGAGATCCTGCATTATACCCGGGTCGGCCTTACCCTCGTGGAGCTCTCTCAACACCTAGGCCTGGCGGACCTGCAGGATGGCCATGGCGTAGAGAGAGGAGGCAGCCTGGCCCGCGGCATCGCAAGCCTTCGACACCGTGATGCCGAAGTCTGCGTGCTTTGGGCGGTAGGTGTGGCCGATTCCCACCAGGTGGTAGCCGTCCGCGGCACAGGTGCACCGCGGGCGGACGTTCCACCCGGGGGATGTCGACGTAGACCTTGGCTGCCACACCATCGAGGGAAGTAAGGGAGCCGGAGCTGGTTTCACTGGAACGGTCCGTGGAGCGTTCCAAGTTTTACACAGCTCCTCATGCACTTCCGGGAAAAACATGGAACCCGGGGTGGGCGCGGTTTGCACCGCGCTCCGACCCCAGGAACCACGCATCCCCGGGTTAGCACGGGTGGCATCACTTCTGCTTCCTCTAGAACTCGACCCGGGGGTGGAGCTCAGATTCGTCAGAGCCGGATGCCAGTCTCCCTCCGATGCTGCGAGCGACGTCTCATCTACGTCACACATCGTTTCCGAGTGTGTGCGTGAGGATCCGGACGGTATGCCACCGCCGGTTGGGGAACGTTTAGAAGAGCGAATCGGGGTGCGATCGGCCCGTGAGCACTTGGCTGGCGGGTTTACGTTCGCAGAGTTCCCCATATCACTAACGCTGCTAACGTGGGTGGTCATCAGGGCCGTAGCCACAGATGTCACAGCCCAGGTAGCGAACGAAATGGTGGCTGGTTCCCGTAGGAAGACAGCCACCCGTGACCGCAACTTCTGAAAGACAATCTGCCCGCAGTGCGGGCAGATGTGTCAACGAACGCTGCTTCAGTGTGCTGGACGCCCAGACACCTAACACAGCGATCGTGTCCATCCCCCTCCTCGATGAGGGTGCCGCACCCAAGAGAACAGCGGGACATGCCGCGCTGGAGAATGCTCAGTCAGTCCTGAAAAGGACTTTTTAGAAGATCTCTTACACCTCCGGAACCGCCGAGACGCCCAGGGGAAGGTCGCTGCAGGTAGGGACGATCCGCTGCAACACGTCGTAGCACCAGCAGTGTAGTTTGTAGAGGATTTTGAATCCAAAGTTGTACTCAAGAGTGAAGGCTCTGAAGAACAAAAGGTAAATGAATGCTGCACGCCGGCTTCCTTTTATACCGGATATCCGGGGGCGGAGTCCGGCATGCAAATTTCATTCGCCAAATTTCATTGGCCTTTTCTATAGTAGTCAGAGTTGATTGGTTCTCAAGGACGAACCCCATCTGTCGTTCTCGACACAACGTCGAGAGACCGACAGAAAGGGAACAGGAGGGTAGGAACGATGACGTAGATCAGAGAGAGAGAGAGTATGACGACACATAGGTGAAAACCTCTCTCTCCCACATGAAACAAAGGATTCTGCATGATTCCACCTCTAAACCAAGAAATACCTGACAAGGAGAGGTGAAACCATGACACTTAAGTACATTAAATATCAGAAAATTACTTTTGATACTTAAGTACAGTATATATCAGATACTTTAAGACTTTTACTTAAGTACTATTGTAAAAGGTAACTTTGACTTCTACCAAAGTCTTTTTCTAGTACGATACTTGTACTTTCACTCAAGTATTGCTTTCTAGTACTTTATACAACACTGGTCTGTTTATATATCTATGAACCCGGCTAATTTAAGTGTTTAATCAAGTATCGTCTATCTATTATCCAGTATCGTCTTCGGATGTTTCTTCTTCAGACTCGGGCTTAAACTGGTAAGGTGAAATCCCCACCATCTCTATCTACACACTGTATATAATATACCACCTGTACACCGTAATCCAGCAAGGATGGTAGGCGTTCCATTTAAGACACATGATGAACGCTGTAACAAATTCAAGGAATGTGAAGAAAGTAGCGGGAACTGGCGAACATTCAAACACTTTTAATAAAAAATCACAAAACGAAAGTAAAATTCTGCCTGCTCCCGCACGATCGACAGCCGGCGACACAAAAATAAAACTCCATTTAATCTATGCCTGGTCTTCTCTCGTTATACACTTCTGTTGCTTGTCCTTTATATGCTTCCGATCTCCTCTAAAGAGATTTGATACCCGTGCAACGTGCAGCTGACACTCATTTATCATCACTCGCTCTTGTACTGAATACATACCTTGCTCGTTACAAGCGTGTTTGACCAACCACAGCAGACTAAACCACCTGACCAATCACATGACACTAGGCTAGCTGAAAGGAGGGAATTAGATGTTAATTGTTAATAGGTGCCAGACATTTTTGTACTGATTAAATCCAAATGTTGAAACCATACAAAAGGTTTACAAAAGAAGAACAATTTAAGAAATGTAAAAATGTTCTTGACATTCACATGGTGAGGATACAAAGTTGTGTAGTAAAACAGGTCAAAAGTTTTGAGCAACACTGTTGATATATAGTAAGAGATCCACGTTGCGTGCATGATGTGTATTTGAGGGTATAGTATAAGGATTACATCATAAACTAATTTCTTAAAGCTAATCTATTTAATGGGACAACATGGTAACAAGAAATGTGTATTCATCCTTCAAGTGATTAGTTATTTATCAACTGATTCATTTACGGACGCACTGGTTTATAGAAATATTGTTGCAATGTTAATAGTGTCTCTATTTAACTAAACCCATCTTTACCTTAAGTAATAGTAAGATTTGGATTGGGTAGTGCCCATGGACTTCTCATTTGTCTAAACCACGGAAAGCAATAAGGTGAAGGTCAATTAAAATGCTGGTATGCGTGTTGGCCAGTACTTGTAGTGCAATCAAGAAAAGAAGATGAAAAGACCAAAACATTTGTCTAAATTGATAAAGCTAAGCTTAAAACTAGAGGTTAAATCCAATATTTTAAAATAAAGAACTTTCTAAAAGCGGAAATCCTAGCAAATATCGGTATCTCTATGTCTTTTAAACATTTAAAACGTCTTGGTTACATATGTAATCTCGGTTCCCTGATTGAGGGAACGAGACGTTGAGTCGAGAACGACCGATGGGGTTCGCCCTTGAGAACCAATCAACTCTGACTACTATAGAAAAGGCCAATGAAATGGCTGTACCCAGACCAATGTCACAGCCCGTGTAGCAGAGGAAATGGTGGCTGGTTCCCGTAGGAAGAAAGTAACCCGTGACCGCAACTTCTGAATGACAATCTGCCCGCAGTGCGGACAAGATGTGTCAACGAACGCTGCTTCAGTGTGCTGGACGCCCAGACACCTAACGCAGCGATCGTGTCCGTCCCCCTCCTCGATGAGGGTGCCGCACCCAAGAGATGGTCAGTCAGTCCTGAAAAGGATCTTTTTAGAAAAAATCTCACCTCCGGAACCGCCGAGACGCCCAGGGGAAGGTCGCTGCAGGTAGGGACGATCCGCTGCTCTAGGTTGTATGTCGGGCAGAAGAAGAATTCATTGAATTCGTTCTGTTCGTAGTCATGAGCGAAGGCTCTGAAGAACAAAAGGTAAATGAATGCTGCACGCCGGCTTCCTTTTATACAGGATATCCGGGGGCGGAGCCCGGCATAAAAAATTTCATTCGCCAAATTTCATTGGCCTTTTCTATAGTAGTCAGAGTTGATTGGTTCTCAAGGGCGAACCCCATCTGTCGTTCTCGACACATTCATCACTGTTGTGCTGATAATCAGAATCTGACGTCGCTGACGACTTATTTTTGTTAATTTAGCACGGTGTTAAATAAAAACCGAGGGTTGTGATGGTTTTCCTGATGAAAAGTAGGCGGATCTAGACGTTTTTATGGCATTCCTGTATTTTCGAGTTCTATCCTTCCATGATATACGAAATACCTCTAAATTAGTTTTCTTAAAGTTGCGCTCCATTTTCCGGGACACTTTCTTTAGAGCCTGAGTGTTTTCATTATACCACGTTGTTGGGCTACCATTTTTAATTTTTTTTTTAATTGTCTACATGGCTGTTAAAGTCACCAACGACAAGGACTCTATCTGCGGCCAGTACTAGTTCTACCAGAAAGACTCGGAAGGCAAATGTTGAGTATTCGACATTTATTAGACAGCTGATAGACAGAATATATATGGTTATAATAAAGATGGCTATTGGGTTTCTTTGGAGTTGGCCTGTCCATGGATCGCATCCAGAGGGGCAAGAAGTCCTCCACTTCCCGCCTTGAGATGGCAAGGCGGGGGCATAGCCAACCCCTGAGAATGGTCGTAGGCTTACCTCTGGAGCGGGGCCTACCCCCCCAAAACAAAAGGAATTTCTACTCACCCGCTGGTTGGAGTCTCTAACAGTTCCTGCAGAACGATATTAAATGCAAATGTTAATGATATAAACAATTGACCGGTCGCTGGGCCGTAAGCAACACTGAGACGAGGCCCAGATAGGCCACAACACTGACAAGGCCCCGATAGGCCACAACATATAGACGAGGCCTCGATAGGCTACAGCACTGACACGGCCCCGATAGGCCACTACACATAGACGAGGCCTCGATAGGCCACAACACTGACAAGGCCCCGATAGGCCACATCATTGACGAGGCCCGTACGGGCCACTGGTGAGACAAGATCCCGATAGGCCACACCCCTGACAAGGCCAAGATAGGCCCCAGTGACAGAAGGCCCCGATAGGCCACAACACTGACAAGGCCCCAATAGGCCACAACACTAAGACACGGCCAAGATAGGCCACAACACTAAGGCAAGGCCTCAAAAGGCCACGACACTGACAAGCCCCGATAGGCCACAACATTGACGAGGCCCGTACGGCCACTTTGAGAATAGACCCCGATAGGCAACACCACTGACAAGGCCACGATAGGCCCCAGTGACAGAAGGCCCCGATAGGCCACAACACTGACAAAGCCCCAATGGGCCACAACACTGAAACAAGGCCCCGATAGGCCACAACACTGAGACAAGGCCTCGATAGGCCACAACACTGAGACAAGGCCTTGATAGGCCACAGCACTGAGGCAAGGTGACTGATGAATCAAAACACCACCACCAGTAATTGCATGATTTACCTGAATCTTGGACGGATAGGGATTGTTGAGTTGCCGTGATGGTAGAGGAGTCTAGTCTTATTAAGACTCATAAGCAGAGGATGACCATCTACCTGTCCGTTTGATTGTTTCCATTGGAATTCCGCTTTCGGCTGCGGTAGTGGCTGCTCCGATCCTGAAGGAGTTTCGGTATACAGGAGGCGCGAACATCGAGATGACGCCTCGATAGGCCACAACATAGATACGAGGGCTCAATGGGCCACAACATGGAAACAAGTGTTGGGGAAAGCAAGACACCATCATTAGTAATTGCATGAAATACCTGGATCTTGGCCAGATAGGGCTTGTTGAGCTGCTGTGATGGTTAGAAGAGTCCAGTCTTATCAAGACTCATAAGCAGAGGACGACCATCTACCTGTCTGTTTAATTTTTCCATTGGAATTCCGCGTTCAGCCCAGGTGGTGGCTGCTCCGATCCTTGATCTTGACTTGAAAGAGCGTGTTGGGCTTCCATGATGGTTTTGGAGTCAGGTCTTATGTAGGGTTTGAATGCAGACGACAAACATCTGCACTCCAGCTTTGTTGAAATCCTCACTCGGAAGCTTCGTAGCTGCTCCGATCCCAAAGTATTGTCTGGATAGGAGGGGTGATAGATCGCATGTTCTTAATCAAGCTTAAGAGGTAGGTGCTCTGTTAAGTAAAATAAAAGAGTGGGAAAGAGTTATGCAACGATCAGAAATATAGCGTCGTTAAAGTGGTGGGCCGGGATGATAGACAGATGCTTGGATAGGCATGACGTGAAGATGGGACCATGATACCCGGAACAAAAGGCTATAGTGACTGATACTGAACGTGATCGAAGAGTAATTAATGAGAAAACTAGACACCACCACCAGTTAATGCACGAAATACTTAAGAGGAGATGAACATAAACTCACCGGATCGTGGGTGAAGCTTCATAATACCGTGATACTCAAGTAAAAGAGCGTTTTGCAGTATATATATGGCAAATATACGACACCAGCAGTAGATCCATGAAAATGTAAATTGTGACTTGAGTTTGCTGAGCCTTCAGGGTTTAACTTGTGCTTTCATTTTTCCAAAACTCGGAGGGTAATTAACCATATGTGTAAATTAATTCCATCAAGGAATTACGATGAGAATAATTTCCGCACTGAAATCCTGTCATGAGTACTTAGCTTTAGGTTACGAGTGTATAGATGGGGCTAAATATACTTAAGCTCATCATGATTATTGAATTAAGGCTGCTGGTATACAACGTCATACATGGAATGCATTTAATGTTTAAGGTTCGTAATCCGCTCTTGAAAGTCTTAATCGTTACGGGATCACAGCCTGGTTTGGAACTTTCTTTCCAACGAAAGACGATTGACTCTTGTCCGCGAATAAGCCATGAAAATCGATGGAATAAAACAATATGAGACCATACAGGCTTTATGTGACAGGCGATGATAAGAAGCAATATCAGTACAGATTCGGACTTCCCATTTTAGCGAGTACCAACTCCTGTCATCAGGAAGAGACTGAGAATACCAAGTGTAAAACAATAAGACTTAGTTTCCGTTCCTACCTCGATAAATGATGGATTTTATCAGGGAAAAGGGGGGGGGCAATCTGATGATCTTACATCATGATGGATCTTGAAGGCATCCTCAATCCGCTTTGGACAGACATGAGGATCTTGTTCTTGACGTTCACCTAAAACGAGAGGTGTGTTAATATCATTTTGCACCAGACAGCCCCATTGGCGTATTCGGTTGAATCACTCTCGTTGTGTTGCGTGGTCTCACGAGTGAGATACGGTTTTTCAAGAGCACTAGACAGAGCGGCTTGTTTGTGAAAAGTGTGCTTGTCCTTTGTCTGCCTCTTTGTGTGTGATGCCGATTAAAGGCACACCACTCGTTCACTTAATTTCCTATTTGTGATTGAAACTCGTTCCGGCCGTATGTAGTCTATATAGCCTTTATCTAGAGCCACGTAACTTCCGATTTGGCATGAGTCTAGCAACCACAACTGCAGAGTTCTTTTTTCTGTTTGGCCTACCGGGATTTGGGCCAGGCTGTGATGGGGAAAAAACGTTGATCTTCACGCTCAAAAAATTGCTCAGACAAGGAAGGTCCAGGTGTCAAAGTTTCAACTTTATTTGTACAAGTCAAACAAAGTGAGATGTCCCAAGTCTCCAAAACATCTGAAAACTTGGTGTTTTCCAGCCTCTAGTTATAGTAAAACTTCCCAAAGGTGTTTCCTTTCGAAACCAATCAGGTAACTTCCCGTTATCTCTTATTTTTATTATCCAACTATCCTTGTCCGCCACCATTATTTTTAGGCAACAAGGTTTCTGGTCTAATGGTGGAATTTCAACCTTAACTCATTTTTTTTATTAAAAATGAACAGTGATACAATTTATTTGGGTCTGGCCTTCAAACCATCCCTGGATTTTGATTAGAATATGTAGTGATTGATTCTCTCATGCAAACAATCTTATCGTGACTCTAAGTTAATGCGATTTCTGACCCACTAGTAATGTGATTTTTGATTTACTAACACACTAAGTTAATGTTTACAAACATTCCTATGAATACTTCTTCAAAACATCAAGTTAATGTTTAAAAACATTCTTTCATAACCAGGGTGAATGAAAGTCCCATAGCATACTGAATATGATCAGAATTTATACACAATAGCTGTTTTGGCTACTGTGAGAATATGGATTTCGGCCGTGTCCCTTACATAACCTGAAATGACCCGTACATAACCTGATATGATTATATGTTTTGTTTAACACCATCTGTTCTGTCTCATGATTGAGCAATGCCCGCGAGACATATCTGAACCGGACTGGATGACATAAATCCGGTCACCAGGTCCCTGAATGTTCTAGATGATGGAGAACAGGGAACTAAAGAGGTCACCATATCCCTGAATGTTGGAGATGATGGCGAACGCGGAACTAAAATATATGCTGTCTTGACAAAATAATATGAATCGAGGTCTGGTGATTTTCCATGACCAGTGTGATGTCCTGTTGTTACTTCCTGTTTTATGCACATATATACCAGTCCTTTAATACAATAAAATTGGAACTCTGATTGAACTGCACATCTCTGTGTCGTGTCATTCTTGGTCTCCGGGATCCCGAAACTCTGAAGGTTCAATCGACTAGACTCTTCAACTTAGAATAATCAAACTTAGTTATAAGGGGACAGTAAGAAATAATCTTACAGATTGGGGGCTCGTCTACGAAGGGGGGAAGACCATCTCTCCTAGAACCATAGAGGCCAAAGCATACCTGAGGCGAGCACACCGGACGATCGGGCACAGACCTACATTAAAAGAGGGTGAGTGGTTTTTGTTTCTTCTATAGTTTTTTTTCTGACTTAGAGAAATAAAAACGCTTACCCTGTAGGATTCTTGTGGTTTAATATTTCGTACTGACGAAATAGGGTTTTTCAATTCATGTTAGTGAGAATTCATTTGTTCATTGTTGTGACAGCGCGGCTGACAACAGTAGTTTTAAATAATTATTAACGCACGAATATGAACGGTTAAAACAGTACTGATCACACTGTAATTTGGGATCGCGGTGTAAGCTTTGCTACTCAGAGGGAAAAGGCTTGGTTACTCAAAAAAGAAACTGTTTGATGTTTATTCTGAAAAGATCAATTTATTTAAAGGTTGTATTAAATTGGGAAAATATATGATTGATATCACTGTTACTGCACGGTGTATTGGAATATTGTTATCAGGAAAAAGACGGTGAATTTATCACCCCGGATTACAATACAATACATGCAATATTGTTGAGACTGTCAGTCGATCGAACACGAGAGTTTTTTTTGCTGCTATTTCTGTTTTGTCTGTATTGTTTTTACCACTGCCATTTTTGTCTGTGTAAAATGGGTCATTCTGTTTCAAGGCCATTACCGGGCGAAACGCCAGTCGCATTTATGTACAGAAATAATCAAGGATTTTATACAGATCCATATGTTAGCAATCTAGCAGGATGGTCAGAGGGAATGAAACCCCAAATTGATATTCCCTATCCGAGGGACTGTTCATTTTCTAATGAAAATATGGCTTTGTCAAAGGGCATGGTAAAAGAAGGTTGGGGAGACCCAATGTGGGATTATCCATACTTGAATAAGGCATAGGCCGTATGGAAAGACATGAAAAAGGTCTGGGACCAGGGTCCCGAAAAACCAAAAATTGTTGCGTATGTTGCAAATCAAAATCGGTGGCCGTCAGAAAAGCCGTCCGCATACTCTGTCCCTTGCCAAAGCCAGATTTATCCCTCTGCACCCCTGCCGATAGAAAAACCCAAAACTGTTGCACAATTTAACACTACAGATCAGGAACAAACAGTCGATATTAAACCACCAAATACACCAGTGAAACGATTGATTGATAATAAACCTGACACAACGGAGAAACCTCAAAATTCAATGGTTTGGGTCCGAGCTGGTAACACGGTAAATGTCAGGCCAATACGAATGTCTGACATGGAGGCCATATGTAAAAGCTTGCCTTCTCCACATGAAGCGGGGAAATAGGTGTCGATTTTGCAAACGCACATGAAACATTCACATTTTACAGGTGCTGATTTCCGTGCGGTGTTGCTAAGAACACTAGAGAAAGATGTGACGGAAGAAATGTTGATAGAAAAATGTCCCGCATTGTCAATAGCTCATGATAAAATTACAGGCACTGGTACGGCTGCAAACCAGCACAAGTTATTTTGGGAAACTTCTGCAAATATTGAAGAATTCTTTAAACAGCTGAGAGTTTTTCTTGATGAGCGCTTAGGCAGTCAGCAAGACTTGTCATTCGCAGCAGGCAGCAAAAGAATCCGCTGCACAATTCTTTGTTCGTTTTAAGAAAGCATGGACTGAAGATTCTAAATTGCCATTAAACAATGAAATAAAGCCTCTGTTTATTAATACTCTGCTGAATAATATGAATGGCAAACAAGCCCAATTAATTAGGATCACAACTTCTAATCTGCATGATATGACTTTAGATGCTTTGGGAAAACGAATCAGAGAGCTCGACAGTTCTGGTGGGTTTTCTATTAAACCGGAGGGAACGATGTTTTCAGGTTTTCGAGGGCAACCGAATGAGGAACATAATTTTGAAAACCCCCAGCAGCCACACTCTAGCCAAAGGAGGAAGTCAGACATAATTTGCTTTCATTGCGGCAGGTGGGGCCATTACAAACGAGAGTGCAGGCGATTGCACAAGTTTGAGTCACCTCAGCCGACCTCTGGTGACACACACACACACACACCAGAGAGATCCACAGCGCAGTGTGGATCTCTGCGTTGACCTCAATTACAGGTCAACGCAGATGGTCTTAAACCATTTTATCACAAGTTCACAATTATTCCAGGTGCACCATTAAACCTTTTAGGTCGTGATATGATGCATAAATTATGCATGGATATTAAGTTTACTGATCACAAGGTTGTTTTTCTTTTCTGTCTGGTCTACAGGCATCCGTCGATCCTTTGCCAACAGGTGGACAGCCAGGCAGTTCACAAGCACCTGCCTCCAGTGGCAGCATGCCTACACAGGTAGACGCCATGATTAACCCTTTGTTATGGTCTCAGTTCAAGGATGACACTGGTTTCATTGATATGGAACCCTACAGGGCTAAATTGAAAACAAACAAACCTGTCTACATTAAGCAATACCCTTTGTCTAAAGATAAGGAACTAGGCATTATGCCTTTGATTGAAAATTTTGTCCAGCAGGGTGTCCTCGAACAAACACATTCACCATACAACACACCAATTAATCCTGTAGTGAAAGCAGATGGGAAACTTGGAGATTAACTCAAGATTTAAGAGCAGTTAATCAGTTAATCATACCACTTGCACCAATTGTACCTGATGTTTTGACTGTTATGAATTCAGTGCCATACTCACACAAGTATTTCACTGTAATTGATTTGTGTGCAGCTTTTTTCTCTGTGCCTGTACACCCAGATACTCAGCCTTTGTTAGCTTTTACATTTAAGGGGCAACAATATGCATGGAAGCGTCTTGCCCAGGGATATGCTGACTCACCCGCTGTTTTCTCTGCAGCAGTACACCGAACTTTGGCCAAAATGACTGATTTGCCTTCATCGGTTTGTGTTCTTCAGTTTGCAGATGACATCCTCGTGTCGGGGGAGACGGAGGAGGACTGTGAAAAAGCGTCTGTTATCGTTCGCAATGTACTTGCTGAAACAGGTTTCAAAGCATCAAAAGACAAACTGCAATGGGTCAAAACTAAAGTGACCTATTTGGGACATGTGCTGATACAGGGACTCAGAGCAATATCCACAGACAGGGTCCAGCTGATCAGGAAAGTCAAGTCCCCACGAACAGTGCAGCAGCTACAAAGCTTTCTGGGACTGATTAACTATTGTAGACAGTGGATACCTGATTGCGCGATTCACGATAGGCACCTGAGGGGTCTGATCGATCACAAAGCCCCGCCAAACACACCATTGGAGTGGACTGCTGAAGCAGATGAACATTTCAATGCATTGAAAGCAGCCATCACAACCGCACCAGCATTGGGCCTGCCAGACTACGCAAAGCCTTTTCACTTGCATGTTAGGGTAACAGCGGGGGCTGCTCTGGGGGTCCTTTTGCAAGAACATGGCTCAACATATAGGCCAGTAGCATATCTGTCTAAAAAGTTAGATAACATTGTCACAGGTATGCCAGCATGTCTTCGTGCTGTGGCTGCAGCTGCTCTGATTGTACAGATGGCTGAGAAAACTGTGCTGTCACACCCTTTAACATTATATTCGTCCCATCAGGTTGGTGCAATTTTACACAACATGCAAACACAACACATGACAGCGCAACGACGCTCAGGGTATGAGGCTACTCTGCTGGCAACAAAAAATCTCACCATTAAACCGACAGCAAGCACATTTTGGGTATGGTAGACATGACAGATTTTAATGTTGAACATGATTGCATCTTTGAACTGACCAACTCTTATTGTTCCAGGGTCGATCTGTTGGATACGCCCCTAGAGGGGGGAGAACATATTTATGTCGATGGGTCTTGTTCAAAGCCCTCAGACGGTGTCTACCTCTGTGGCTATGCTGTGGTTTCCAATTCAGGAGGGGTAAAAGAAGCTTATGCTCTGGATTATAATTCGGCACAAGCAGCAGAGTTGATAGCATGAATACGGGCCTGTAGGCTAATGACAGGAAAGAGAGTAACTGTCTACACTGACTCCAAATATGCTTGGAGTGTTCTTCACCATTATGCTAAAATGTGGGAAGTAAGAAATTTCACAACTTCTGATGGCAAGCCACTAGCACATGCAAATCTGATAGGACAGTTGACTGAAGCAGTTCAGCTTCCGCTCGAAGTGGCCATAGTAAAGGTCAAGGGTCATTCCTCGGGAGAGGATGAACAGGCATTAGGCAACAGAAGGGCTGATGAGGCCGCAAAGGCAGCAGCCCAAGCTCAGATTAAATCACCATTTCAGCAGAAAGATGAAACACAGGTAGCAATGACAGTGCACATAGCAAATATACCTGACATTGACATCAAAATCCTGCAAAGTCAACCAACACAGGGAGACTTAGAGCATTGGAGTAAAAATGTTTGTGCTCCTGACACAGATGGGATTCTCAGAGACGAACAGGGTAGAATAGCGCTACCAAAATTAGGGTTAACTATCCTAATTAGACACTACCATGGTTTATCACACACCAGTTGTGCAAAAGTAGTTCAAGCAATTAATCGATTGTATTGCATTGCTGATGTTCATAAAACTGCCAAGCTCGTTTTAGATGCATGCTTAACATGTGCTCAGGTAGATCCGCACAAATCAACTAAGCACGATGCATTGACACACCCAGAAGCTCCTTTTCAACATCTACAAATTGATTTTACGCACATGCCGCCAATAGGTAATCTGAAATATCTTTTGGTAATTGTTGATCGATTCTCAAAGTGGCCTGAAGCATTTCCATGTGCAAAGGAGGATGCTAAAACAGTGGTGAAAATCTTAACGAAGGAGATTGTGCCCAGGTATGGCATACCTGCCACCTTGGAATCAGACAACGCGACAAGCTTCACGTCAAAGGTAACACAGCTCTTAGCAAAAGCGTTGTCTATTAACTGGCATTTTAACATTCCGTACCACCCGCAAAGTGCAGGAGTCGTGGAAAGATCCAATCGAACACTGAAAACACGACTAACAAAAGCGGTACTCGAAACAGGAAGAAAGGGGGTTGATTTATTGGGTTGAATGACTCCATCTTCCATGACAAAATTGTCTCCTTTCGAGATACTAATGGGTAGACCTTTCCCGACCCCGTGGGTCAAAGGCCGGTCTGGTCTTTCTTCCTTAGGTGACCTGGAGGTGATCCAGGAAGACTACGTGACCTCCCTAGTCGAAAAGTTAAACTCTATATGTGCTGATGTTTCTTTGTGTCTTCCTCTTCCCTCAGAACAGCCTACTCATAACTTTGTTCCAGGACAAAAAGTCTTTGTGAGGAGTCTGAAGCCAACAAAGGTTGGGGAATCAAAGTACCACGGACCAGCGACTGTGATTGCCGTCACACGGACAGGAGTTCTGACAGACTACCAGCCACAGTGGATACACGCTTCCAGATTGAAGTTGTGTCTTCAGGAGAGCAGGCAAGCTCCAATTTAATATAGAATCTCGCAACGGTGTCAAGGTTCGACATGGTTGAACCCAAGTGCAGGCACAAGACAAGGCGGATGAAGGGGTTAACAGGGATTTATTTAAACAAAGAACACTACAAAAACAGGGAAAACAAAGACCCACGATGGGGTAAACAATACTGGGAAATATATATATACTTAAACAATAAACAAGGACACTGACTGACTAAAACTATTACTAACAAAACAAACACTAGGAACAAACACTAAACTGACACTTACTTTGATAAACTCAGACGAGGACCAGGTATCAAAAACAGCATACAGAACTTCAAACAGCAAGTAATGAACGAGCAACGAGACAAAGAAACATGAGGACTCTTTATAGGAAAGGTAATCAACACAAACTAGGAAACAGGAGGGTAGGAATGATCACGTGACTCGGGGAGAATATGGAAGACCATCAGTGTCAAAAATATCTCTCCCCACATAAAACCATCAGGCAATGCCATGGCTCCACTTGAGACAAGAATAAAACATGACATGATAGTGGAACCATGACATAAGCCCCCCCTTTAATGAGCACCTCCAGGTGTTCATCAAGTGGTAACTAACAAGACAAGACTGACTTAGACAAGGACAAAAACCAGACAGACAAGGCAAACATGACAAGGGGCAAACACGACAAGACAATGCATGGGTTGGGTGGGATAATAAAAATAACAAACAAGGGAGGGGGGTGGGGGCAGACAAGAAACATGGGTAGTCCAGAAGGGGGAGGGCTGGGCGGGAAAGTTCCAGCCCTGGGGGACGCGCTAGAGCGCGGAGCCCCAGAGGGCTTGACCTGGGAAGTCCTGGGGGGAACTGTTCTTGTCCCCAGCAGGACTGCAGGGCTTGACCATGGCTGGGCAGCCGGACTTGACGGCGGCGGCTGGGGGCCGGCTGGAATGCCGGGCAGGACAAGGCTTGAGGGCCGGCTGGAATGCCGGACCGGACGAAGGCTGGACGGCCGGCTGGAATGCGGGCCGGACGAAGGCTTGACGGCCGGCTGGAATGCCGGACCGGACGAAGGCTGGACGGCCGGCTGGAATGCCGGACCGGACGAAGGCTGGACGGCCGGCTGGAATGCCGGACCGGACGAAGGCTGGACGGCCGGCTGGAATGCCGGGCTGGGTGCCGGCTGGAATGCCGGGCTGGGTGCCGGCTGGAATGCCGGGCTGGGTGCCGGCTGGAATGCCGGGCTGGGTGCCGGCTTGAATGCCGGGCTGGGTGCCGGCTTGAATGCCGGGCTGGGTGCCGGCTTGAATGCCGGGCTGGGTGCCGGCTTGAATGCCGGGCTGGGAGCCGGCTGGTCGGAGGAATCTACGGCCGTAGTGTCCTCTCGGACCGTCCCGCCCTCACGGCGCCCCCCCAAAAAATATTTGGGGCTGGAAAGCTCCGGACTCGGGACCACAGGACTCGGGACCACAGGACTCGGGACCACAGGACTCGGGACCACAGGACTCGGGACCACAGGACTCGGGACCACAGGACTCGGGACCACAGGACTCGGGACCACAGGACTCGGGACCACAGGACTCGGGACCACAGGACTCGGGACCACAGGACTCGGGACCACAGGACTCGGGACCACAGGACTCGGGACCACAGGACTCGGGGCTGTCCTCCGTTGCCTCTTTTTTTTCAGCCGAGCCACCCGTCTGGTGGTCGGCTGAAGGAAGGAGGTGAAGGGCACAGCTGGTTCGGGGTTGGAGGCCTCCGAGGATGAACCCGAAGACGTTCTCCTCCCCCGCTTGCCACGGCGACCAGTAGGTGGCGGTGAAGCTGCTGCGGATGAGGCGGAGGGATCGGCAATGCCCATAATCCCGACCTGCAGGGTACGACCCTCCGGGATAGCGCCCAGCGAAGATGGATAATAGGAATGTGCTGGGACCCTGGACTCCGACCTGTTCGTGGCATACCGCCACACGACATCGAAGTCCAGCGGTCTCAGCATCCTCATCTCCGCTGGCGACAGAGGATCCCTGAGGCCGCGGCTGAACAATACCGCCAACTCCGCCTCCCCAAAGACTACCTCCTCTGCGGCATCGAGGAACCTATCGACGTAGGTCCCCAGGTCGTCGTTTCCTTGACGGATGCCGCAGAGGTGGCGTGCCTGGCGGGACCGCAAGCAGTTCACCTCGGTAGCCTGCTGGGTTCTTCTTGGCTCGTTCATTCTGTCAAGGTTCGACATGGTTGAACCCAAGTGCAGGCACAAGACAAGGCGGATGAAGGGGTTAACAGGGATTTATTTAAACAAAGAACACTACAAAAACAGGGAAAACAAAGACCCACGATGGGGTAAACAATACTGGGAAATATATATATATACTTAAACAATAAACAAGGACACTGACTGACTAAAACTATTACTAACAAAACAAACACTAGGAACAAACACTAAACTGACACTTACTTTGATAAACTCAGACGAGGACCAGGTATCACAAACAGCATACAGAACTTCAAACAGCAAGTAATGAACGAGCAACGAGACAAAGAAACATGAGGACTCTTTATAGGAAAGGTAATCAACACAAACTAGGAAACAGGAGGGTAGGAATGATCACGTGACTCGGGGAGAATATGGAAGACCATCAGTGTCAAAAATATCTCTCCCCACATAAAACCATCAGGCAATGCCATGGCTCCACTTGAGACAAGAATAAAACATGACATGATAGTGGAACCATGACAAACGGGGATTCACCTTACTGCACCTCAGGGTGGAGAAAGCACTGACCAAGCCGAGGAAAGAACTACCTGTCGTGAGGTGGGGGCCACCCAAGGCAAGAAGATAGAAGGCCCATTGAGCCAACAGTACTGACTCCGTAGGTTCCCCTGAATTGCACCGAGGGCCAAATTAAAATTCTAAAAAGGAAAAATTGTTATCCAAGAGTGCAAAATTTCCTATGGACCTCTTAGATATCAATTCTTATACTGCGTGCACAATTACAGAAGCCCATATTGTGTTTGGCTCAGATTTTCTTAAATCAGTGGAGTCGACACTTGAGTATGCCCCTAACCCATCTCGAGCAGTGTTGCAACGCCCTATGCCAGGAAGACTCATTCTGTACGCTTTTATGCTCGAGGGGGGAGAATTAATTGTAAGCAAGAAAGAAATTACCCCACCACACTAATGTATACGAACAGGCCATGGCACCCATTCAGGCAGCCAGGTATGTGTGGTTTGCGCGGAACAACGACAATTCTAGCCCTAATAAGTATAATAATCACTGGTATCATTCTGATCAGAGAAGTAGAATTAGACAAAGAGAGAAATGAAACTCTCAACACTCTGCCAAAACGGGAAGTGGATGAAAGTTACCCTGATGATGACCCGCTTGAAGTCACTCTTAGGGCAGGCAGCAGCGCAAGTTTCCTTTGTGACCCAATATCTGTAACCATGGGGGCAAATTTCAATACAGATGCAGTTAGGGAACAATTCGGACAGAGTTTGTACATCTGCAAGGGATCTTGTGGGTGGTCGCAGGTAACTGCGTATCATGGCCCTGATGCCACAGGCACCGACCCCAGGTTTGGGATAAAGATTGTAGAGCTGCAGCATAGAGCAATGTGGGGAGGAAGGCGCTGTATCTATTGTGATGAGAAACAGGTCATTCCTGAACATCTTCTTACTCGAATCTTCGGTGCAGACCGAAGGGAAAGTTATGCATGGGTAATGAATGTTACCATAACTGATGTTTCATTTCAAGACGAAGGAATTTACTATTGTGCATGGGCTGTAGCAGGGAAAGATGGATATCAGGAAGTTCGAATTAAAGTAGAACCACCAAGAATGCACAAAGTAAAAGAAATAATTGAGGAAGTAGGTACAAGCCCACAACACAGCTGTTCAAATAAGAAAGGAGAAGCATCACAGGATATTGATTTTCTAATGGATTCTAATCTCAACCAAGAAACAAAAGAAGTGAGAGTGGCAAAAGCTAAATGTGAAGGTAACTACGCATGTGCCTTAGCCTTACTGCAGAGGGGAGTAGTAGCAAATGAGGTTAGCGGAGATTGCTGGGTATGTCTACAGCTCCACTCATTTTGGAAAACACAAGAGCTTACGGCAGACCTGCTTTTAGATGACGATGGTAGCTGTGGAATGCCAAAACAAATGTCTTTAATAGTGCAAATGGCTCTGAATATTAGAGAAGGACGACCGCCAATATCCGTAATTAGAGATTACAACTGCTCATACACAGGGGAACCTTTTCAAGGCCCTGCATTTCAAGTACACGCTCACCCTGCTGAATTATGTGTTTGTTCCAAATCAGGCAGACATATAGTAGGAATGTCAGATTGTAGAAATACAATTACTCTTGCTCAATCAAAAAGCGGAATTCATAATTGCACCGTCAAATATCGCAACCAGACTGCTGAGGGATTTGAATGTCCATTCACACACTTAGATAGTGCACCAGGAATGGTGTGGGTTTGTGGCGAAACTGCATATTACCATTTAGTTGCAGGACAGTGGAAAGGCTGTTGTTATGCTGCTATCTTGTCCACGGGGACTAGTATAATGGAAAAGAAAAAACATAAAATTAAGGCTAATAAATCTTTGAACAGACGAAAAAGAGAAACGAAACTGCCTCACTATTATGCAGGACACACAATTAGTGATCCATGGACTACTCCTTGGGAAAACGTGGGATGGCCCATAGCAGATTTCTTTACAGGAGCCGGTACTACCGTTGCTTTGAACAAAATCAATGGTCTGGCATGGCAAGTTCTCTCTTTGGAAAACGATACAGCACAAGCTCTAAATTTAATCTCTATCAAATTGAAGAAAATGAGAATCGCAGTTGTGCAACATCGACCTGCTTTGGATATATTAACAGCAGAGAAAGGAGGAGTGTGTAAAATGCTAGGTGTATCTTGTTGTTTTTCAATTCCAGATTATACCAGTAATATCACTGACGTTGTGAAGCACATGAGAGAATCCGTTCGTGAACCCAAAACAGTAGATGCAACATGGTTTAAATGGTTAGACAGCCTAACAGGGGGATGGGGATATTGGATAACTGGTACGGTAATACCCATTGTTGTTACTGGATTAGCCCTGTTATTGTTGCTGCCATTTATGTTGCAGTGTGCGCTTGGCTGTGTTAAAAATCTGTTACGTCCTTAACAACTCAAGGCACTTATCAAATGATGGTAGCAACACGAACGCATGAGCGGTACCAGACTATGCTGGTTAGGCGCACACCTGAAGGTTATCGTCCGGAAGAGCATTATCAAATGTGGAGATCTACATTTGATAACCTCAGTGATACGGATGAGGATGATAATGATTATGTCCACACATATGAGTTAGAACCACGGTTAGACCCAGATCAAGAACTCACACCAGAACCACGTTTAGACCGAGAACCAGAACTAATGCCGGAGTTAGAACAAAGAGATATTAATGAAACTGACGATGAAATTGAACAACATGATGGATTAGACGAATCGGTAATTGACTGTGGCACACTGGATGAGGAATACTAGATATAGTTACTTTTGCTTATGTTTTTATTGATGATGTTTTGTTTTGTTATGTTTTTATCACTAATTTGTTATGTTTTTATTACAAATTAGTTTGACTGCATTTTTTCTAGTAATGATTGATGATTCTTTTCTTCATAACAGCTTGCACACCAGAAAACCAAACAAAAATACGCAATTACTATTATCATTTTCAATTACTATTATCATTTTATTAAAGAGTTTGCATTAACACATTTTTATAGATTTTGCATTTAACCCATTTTTCAATGAACGCTAGATTTTGGACACAGGCCTGTTTAGTAAGACCTTTGGTCTGAAAGTGGCCATTGTGAGAATATGGATTTCGGCCGTGTCCCTTACATAACCTGAAATGACCCGTACATAACCTGATATGATTATATGTTTTGTTTAACACCATCTGTTCTGTCTCATGATTGAGCAATGCCCGCGAGACATATCTGAACCGGACTGGATGACATTAATCCGGTCACCAGGTCCCTGAATGTTCTAAATGATGGAGAACAGGGATATAAAGAGGTCACCATATCCCTGAATGTTGGAGATGAGGGCGAACAGGGAACTAAAATATATGCTGTCTTGACAAAATAATATGAATCGAGGTCTGGTGATTTTCCATGACCAGTGTGATGTCCTGTTGTTACTTCCTGTTTTATGCACATATATACCAGTCCTTTAATACAATAAAATTGGAACTCTGATTGAACTGCACATCTCTGTGTCTGATCATTCTTGGTCTCCGGGATCCCGAAACTCTGAAGGTTCAATCGACTAGACTCTTCAACTTAGAATAATCAAACTTAGTTATAAGGGGACAGGAAGAAATAATCTTACAGCTACCTAGGCAGGTGTGGCATGTGGAATTACGGCACTTGACATCAAATCATGTATACAGATTGTATTACATCGAATATTACATCGCTGTGTCATATCACCCCTTTAACTCTCTCTGTCTTCGCAACGACTGAATAAGCAAACTACTGATTGCCCAAATAACGCAAATAACGCAAAACCCAATTAGCGCAACCGCTGTAACCATTCTTTGCTCCTGCGATGATATATATATATATTCGTTTAACCGTGAAAGTGCGCGCTGCGAAAACATTGATTCTCTGGAAAAAGGCAACCACAGAATCTAATCACTGACCGCTCAACTTGGTACGGTGAAAATACTACTACTACTACTACATTTTATTTACAGGCGCCGTAGTGACACCTGAGGACACCGTACAGCAAATAGTCACATTTTCATCAAATAAAAACAATTAATACAAGCTAGATATAGACATGGGATAGGCACACAAATAAAATCACAGAAAAGCCAGCCTAAAAAAAATAAATTAAAACGAGATTTAAAAAGCTTTAAATTTTGCTATTTTTCACATCCTGCGCTATTGAGTTCCAAAGGTAGGAGCTGCGTGACTGAAGCTCGAGAACCCATAGCTGTGCATGTTAGAGGAAGAACAAGATTAGATGCAGAAGATGATCTGAGAGTGCAAGGGGGACTGTAGGATTGAAGGAGTTCTTCTAAGTAGGGAGGAGCCATGGCCGTTTAACGCTTGTAGACGGGAGAATTTTAAATTTAATTCGACATTCACCGGAAGTCAGTACAAGTGTTGTAATGTGGGAGTAATATGCTCGACTGTAGAAGTCCGGCAGATGATTCGTACAGGAGAGTTTTGAATATAAGTCTTGCATATAAGTCCAGAGATGCCTTTGAGAGCTTCCAACACGGTTGTTGAATGAAACGCCTGCTGTGCACTGTATGAGGTATGAGCGACGAGTGTATTAAACAACCAGAATTAACTGAATACCAAATGTCTGTGGAAAGCAAGTGGCTGTATGAGCTGAAAGAATCACAGCAGAGTAGCCTAGCATGAATTAGCAAATAGCCATGTAGACATTAATTCGCCTGTAACATCCTGAGTCACGGCTGACCGAGCGTGCGAATCACTGTTGCTTCGACTGCGGACGTAGAAAGGGGTAAGTGGCGATCTTTTATGTTTCATGTTGGAAGGTGATTGGTTGTGTGTTAATTGGTAGTGAGTGATGCAGGATTGAGTCTTCCTGGCAGAATTTGCGCTGAAGCTATATTTCTGTTAAGAACCCACCAAAATCTTTAATAAAATCTGTGTGGTGCCCTGGAGGCCTATATACAATAGCTAGAATACATTTTAAAAATGTTTTGTCCTATGTATTAGGTGTTGATATGTGAAGTACCATGACTTCAAAATAATTGTATTTAAAATTAGACTTCTGAGAGATGATAAAATAATTATTGTAAAGTGCAGCGACACCTCCCCCTCTACCTTTTAGACGAGGCTCGTGTTTAGAGTAATAATCTTGGGGAACGGATTCATTTAGAGTAATATAATCATCTGGCTTTAGACATGTTTCTGTCAAACAGAGCAGGTCTATTTTATGATCGGTTATCATATCGTTAACAAAAATTGCTTTATTTGAGGTAGATCTAATATTAAGCAATCCGAGTCGTAACAGTTGATTATCTGTATTTTGTTCATGTTTGATTTGTTTAACGTTTATTAAATTACTTTCAAGAGGTTTTCGCAATATCTTATGTTTGCTAATCCGGGGGACAGACACAGTCTCTATTTTTTGTTGTTTGTAAGAAGGAATTATTACATGTTGTGTATTGTGTGTATTCTGTAACGTGAGACAGCAAGCAGACAGTTGGTTATGCCATTCTGTCTCCTTCCTGGCCAGGGCCCTAGGTAGTCAGCCTTTAGCATTATTAAGACTGTGTAATATTATTACTTATTTGTCCCCTGTGTCTAAGTTTGATTATTGTAGGTTGAAAAGTCGAGTCGACGGAACACACAGAGTTGCAGGCCTGGAGACGAAGAATTGACACAGACACAGAGATGTGCAGTTCAATCAGAGTCCAAAGTTTATTGAATATATTTCCAATATTTATATCCATTAAAGAAGAAGTAACTATGTCATTAAAACTATTAATATTATTCACGTGGGTTATATCCTTGTTCTTAGACCTTCTTATAAGTACATATAAGGCAGTACGATGTTCTGAATATTCTGTTAACTAAGTACATATAAGGCAGCATGAGTCTGCATATTCTGTTAACTAGGTCAGCACTTGACCTTAAGTCACGTTAGACATAATGCATGCACAATCATCCTTGAAATACATTTCTCATAATATGATTTGTGAACAATAATCATTTCAATACATTTCACACAATATTTATGGGACACAGGCGAAACCCAAATTGTCACAGACTGTGTGGCAAATTTCTAGAGAGGAGGGAAACCCCATCCCATGGAGACCATCTCGTTTCAACAGGTCAGGTCTGCCCTCAAAACTCTTCCAGTTAGTTATAAAATCAATTTTATTCTGCTGGCACCACTCAGATAACCAGCCATTTAGAGATGATAATCTGCAATAAATCTCATCACCACGGTAAGCAGTGAGGGGGCCAGAGAATATTACAGTGTCTGACATAGTGCTGCGAGGTCACAACCTCTTTAATATACAATGCCGCATCACCTTCACTAAGTGATTATATATTATGTACCCAGTTACTTCAAGATGTTGCTGATTTAGTGATTCTTTTTGACCAGCAGGTTATAATGTAGCCCAGGTGAAAAGTAGACTGGCAACACTTTTTCAGTGCAGTATTCGGTCTGTAAAAATAAAACAAGGCTTCACTTATAAGTTTCCAATGAGTTGTGCGATTGAGCGACCAGTCGTGTATTTTGATGCCCCTTTCACTTCTCTAAACATGAGAAGATTCCTTGTTCTGCGGAGCACAAAAGAAGGTATTTAACTCTATGGCCGCCATTGACGAATTATCTCATCATTTTAAAAAAACTGTTCCCCGCCAAAGACGAGTTATTACAGCAATTGCTGTTTGTACTGTTATACAGCAGGTGGCGCTGTTACACACCTTTGGAAAAAGAACAGAAGCTCTGAACCTTGAACGTATACTTTTCATCTGTTTTTAATGACTGTTCTGAGTGTAATCTCGGTGATGTCTTTGACCCAAAAATGTTAATTTTCTCAGCTGTTTAATCAAAGTGATGCATTTTTGAAGAAACCTGCCCACATCTAAGGGGTGATAAAAAAAAGAATACATGAAGATAGATGAATATAGTTTAGTTTGTTTGAAAGCTGAGACTCTGTTCTTTCAAATGTACTGCGAGCCATCAAACTTTAGTGAAAATGTTAAAAAACGCTGACGCTGGCTGGTGGGAAAAAACGGTGGGAAACAAAACCGTTTTGGGTCACCATTGACTACCATATTAGTTTTTCACATACTATGGAAGTCAATAGTGCCCCAGAACTGTTTGGTTTCAAAGATTCTTCTAAATATCATTCTTTGTGTTCAGCAGAACAACAAAATGTAATTAGAGCAACTTGCGGGTGAGTATATAATTTTCCATTTTTGGTAAGATGAGCAGAATCATCCGAAGGTGAATAAATAACAAAGTTATTTGCTTGTGAAAATGGGAGTCGACTCTGAATCACACAAACGAGTTGTGGACGAATATCTACGTCGCTATACATAGTCCCCGCCTATGTTTTGCTGAGACTGACGCGAAAACTTATTTCTCCTCACCAAACACTGTCACTCGTTCGTGATGCGTGTGTATCATGTATAGAACCCGTGTTCTACGGTGTGACACTAAGTCCGTCCTATTTCAACTACCACAGGAAGAACGTCTGAGGGAAAAATGGTTCCAATTCATTAATCAAACGATACCAAAGGAGTATAACCCCAGGGTTGTACTGTGCGTGCGTCATTTCACTGAGGATTGATTGGCCTGGGCTCAAATTGGTATGGTAAAATCGCCACCATCTTAAGCTACACATATAATATAAATGACATCCAACCAAATGTAAACCGTAATCCTGTAATGATGGTAAGCGTTCCATTTGGGACAAATGATAAACGCGTTTGACCAATCACAACAGACTACACCATCTGACCAATCACAAGACACAAGATTAGCGGGTTTCGAATTCATGCTATGTTTTCATAACATGGCTCATCGTATAGGGAATTCAAAGCGGAGTAGTAAAATATGAAACAAGCAAGGCATTGAACTGTGAATCATCCCAACGTATGAATACATCAAATGAACCCTAAATCAAAACTTGTATATCTAACAGTTACAGACTATTTAAAATGACACTGGCGCCAACACACAACCTAGACATTAAGATTAATTTATAGAAAAGGATAGTTTGAGAAGTTTCTCTGGTTAGCCTCAGATGTTAATTTAGAGATGAGACAGAGACTTATCACCAATGCTTTGAAGCTTTGTAGTCGTAAATATCCTACAGAGAAACCAAAGGGTTATCACACTCTCGGTGAGAGTTCAAAACCTAAAACCAGAACTCTGGAGCCAGGTTTAGTATGGTCTTTTGATGATAGTATCTAGAAACTAGGAGAAAAGGGAGTGAAGGGGGTTTATGGCTTTCCTCTCAATGATCCAGTCACTACACATCCATAATGCAAAATGTCACGTCCATAACGCTGGAATTGCCCATATCGCTTATTGCTCCCTAAACTCTATGAAAGTCGCTTTGGAAAAAGAGTCTGCTAAATATAAAATATAGTGTAGTGGACAATAGTATTTACTATAGTAGGATTTAAAAGACCGTAAGGAAATCAACCATGATTTTATCATAGTGCAAGTGCAGAAACCATGTTTTTTTGGCAGATTTGTATGACCACAATTCCACTACAAAAAACATAGTTAACTCTGGTTATACTGAAGCAACACTGTAGTAGAGTAGGCGGGGCGAGACCGTGGTTCGAGGCCGGTAAGTAATTGTTAATTAGCGCCAGTGGTGCGCGCACCGGCCTCGCATCACGTAGGAGATTGGGAGCATATAAAAGGAACAAGCGACCGGACCGTCGAAGAGAGAGGACCGGGCCCGAGCTTGTGTTTGTATTGTTTTAATGTTGTTGTTCGCCGGCGGTCGTCCGTGAGGGGCCGCTGGCTGTTATATTATGTTTTGGTTTGTTTGTTTGTTAGCCGGCGGTCGTCCGTGAGGGGCCGTCGGCTGTTATATTATTTATTAAATGTTTTTTATTGTCTTCCGGTTCTCGCCTCCTTCCTTCCTTTTAATGAATCTCGTTCTACATTGGTGCCGAAACCCGGGAGGAAGGAGAGAGATGCTGTCAGAGAGCCCTCGCTGCTGAGGGGCATCGCGGTGCTAAGGAGTTCGGGCAGCGCGGACGAAGGGCGTCCGCCAGTGTTTGTCCGAGGCGGTGGTTCTGGAGCGAGGATTCGGGTGAAACGGAGAGCTCGCTGCCGTGCTCCTGGGCCGAGGTGGGATGGCGGCCGTCCAAGGGGGAGCGGAGGAGTCAGCGCCGTTGGCCGTGAGCCGGAATCCTGCTGCCAACAGCCATGATGGTGAGGAGCAGGAAACGGCGGACTGACTCGCTACCCCGGTGCCCTCACACGGAGGAGCCATCGCCAACCGCCAGGAGGCGGAGGAGGATCGGGCCGTCCACCGAACGTTCAGCACCACCGCATAGCACCGCGAGGAAGAGCCTCTCGGCTGGTTGAGGAACGAGCGGCAGCATGTCAGGGAACCGGACTATAATTTTTTTTCCCTCTCTCCCCTCTCTCTTTCCGGTCGCTCCGAGGGCTCCCGTCTCCGTTGTCTCGTCTCGTCGCTGCATACAGTAGCGGGGGTACGCCCCTATGAGGGGCGATGGGGGTACGTAGTGGAGTATGCGAGGCGAGACCGTGGTTCGAGGCTGGTAAGTAATTGTTAATTAGCGCCAGTGGTACGCGCACTGGCCTCGCATCACATAGGAGATTGGGAGCATATAAAAGGAACGAGTGACCGGACCGTCGATGAGAGAGGACCGGGCCCGAACATGTTTGTGTATGTATTTATGTTTTATTTGCCGGCCGTCGTCCGTGAGGGGCGGCCGGCTGTTTATTTATGTTTATGTTATTTCGCCGGCGGTCGTCCGTGAGGGGCCGCCGGCTGTCTATGTTCTGTTATATTACTTTATTAAACGTTTAAATGTTTTCCGGTTCCCGTCTCCTTCCTGCACTATCATGAATCTTTCTACAAACACCATGGTTAAATAGTAGGGGTGTGATGAGATCCGATTAGTCTCAAGAACACAATTTCCTTACGCCATTTGCATGATGGTGTGATGGGGTCGAAATTGGGACCATTTTAGTTGCATATGCACCATAAATGTATCATTTGCGACCTCAAAATCTATTTGGGAGCATTTGTTTGATGCTTGCAGAACACATTTTTCATGTACCGAACACGCTCATAACTGCATTACTGCACAAAGTATGTGCGTGCTGTGAGCTACAGTGACCGGCCCGGCTATTCATAGACATATGATTTTCCATCCCGCAGTGCTGCTTTCCCACCGTTCTTCTGTGCAAACACATTCTAGACGGACAGGTTTTCCAGTAGCACTCATCTCCTGCTCTTTCGCTTAGGCTGAGAAAACAAACACACCTGTTAAGAAAAAAAAGAATACATTTTGTGCAATTTCTGCCTGTCATGTGTTAACTTATTGTTTATCTCTGCATGATATAATTAATAAAAATAGAAGTGGGACAGATAGAGTCTAGTGTGGCTGCAGTCCTTTTCTTTTTTCTTTTATTTGTCAAATCTTTTTTTGTTATTTGTTTATTCTTTTATTCATTTTCTTTTCTGCTTTTTTCAAATGAACCTTGACATCCTCTTTACAATGATGTTTAAAATCAATTTATTCAACAGGTTTTGTTTGCCTGTGACCTTGAAGACAATACATCACATTGACATTTGTGTGTAAGCATTATATATGTGTGTGTTCACATAACGCAGTTATTTATTCAATGTAAGGCGTGTTGTGTGATCTATGATTCATGTGTACAGATCTATGAATCTATGATCTATGAATCCATCTGTAAAAATCTAATGAGATCAAATTGTGCTTTCATTATGTTTGGATTTATACAGTACAGTCAATACAATATTTTTTAAACTAATTTCTATTTGTTATAGTTCTTGCACAACCCTGAGGTGTTTAATTATCATGCTAAAATGGCCATATAGTTTTCAGTCTGTTCTGTTTATAACCTCTTATGATCTTTTACCTTTAAAATGTTTGTGTGACCAGCGCTGCAATCAGCCCTGACTTAACGTTGCAAAATGTTTTAAATGGAAACAATGCTGCGTTGAACACCTTGTTATTATGACGCAAGAGCTGCAACTGTGGCAGCTGAGAAGGCCCTTATTTGTGTTCTTTTTGAAGAATTTTCGGAGCCTGATGAAATCGGTATATATATGTGTTTAATACTGAAAAAAAAATTTCTTCTAATATCTTCAACTTTTGCTTATACCGAGCTGCAGATGACACATTTTTAAACTACTTTACTTGGATTCATTGTGCGAGTGATCACTTAAATACTGCGTTGGTTAAATACATCTAACCAAACAAAAGAAAACATATCTCAAACCTGGTTGCACATCATTGCGCACATAGTTGCGGGTGCGGACTGGTTATAGTTTGAATGTGCCCCAGTTTTTCAGGATATTATAATGTCCTGCATTATTCTGATCAATCACTAGCCATAGGAGTGCTAGGGCTAATTTGATTGGATGGTTGAGTCTCAGTTAGATTATGGGCATCATTATCTGAATGACGCTCTCACACTCCCCCTTCCATAAAAAGGAGTATCTCAGATTCATTGCCCTCTTACTGTATCTCACTATCCAGTTCAGACCTCAATGTGAACACAGGGCTTACAGAATGATCCGATCAGCTCAAAATTTTCATTCCTTTCTTTTTGTGTTGCTTGTCATGATACTAAGTGGGTATGTAAATTATCTTTTGAAGTATTTAGGCTCAATATATTGTACTTTGCCTTAGCTTTTGTGTCATCGTTTCTGTATGGTTCTGTGTTGTAAATAGTGTCTATCAGAGGACTTTAAATTGTAAAATATGAAAAGATAAAGTTGTTTGACATATTTCCGTACCTCAATGTATATTTTAACTTGGTTAAGTTTTTTTAAATAATATTTAGACCAACATTTACATTTATTTTGATAAAAAGAAATGTTTAAATAGATTTAGTTTTAGCAAGGTCAGAATATGGTTGGCACTTTGAAAGTAAGTCAAAGCTAAGGAATTTCGATTGTGTGGTTTATATTCAACACTTTTATCATGTACATGTATTCCTTAAGGATTATGTGCCCTTTTATTTCTGTGAATTTTCTTCTGTTAAATGAGGAACTTCCTTGTTCCTGGTTTGTCATGGTTTTGACCTTTACAAGGTCTTAATTGCCAAAATATTACATACTCATGTACTAATACATGTTCAGTCAGTAATATCTGTATTTGTCTATTATGTGAAATAGAAAGTTTTATTAAAGGAGCCTATCTAGAAGACCTTGTCCTTTCAACATCTGATCTGGGGTAACAACTGTGTCTTAACAGCTAGTCTCATTGACTAGCAATTAGTCTAGACTAATCAGTCTAACTTTTTAGATTTTAAAAAGACTAATCTGATTTTTTTATTTAACTGACCAGACTTCTAAAACTAGTCTAATCAGTATATGCAATATGAATTCATTTAAGCTTGTGTTTTTCTCCACAGGCTCATTTATATGGGTTATACCTCTACCTGGGAAAAGTAAGTTTCCCGTAACTACTTCCCTTTATTAATAAAATTACTCTAAATATGTGGTCTGGTATCTACGACAGTTAAATTATTTTGGCTCTTCTTTCGCACAGTCAAATTATCTCTTTATCTAACAAATGGCCAGCAAGTGGAGTAGTCTTGAAATCTATAAATAATAAAAAGAATATTTTTTTTAAACTTGGTGAGCTATAAAGTTAAAAGTACGGAATTTATTTCACCCAATGTGAAAATATAAAGTCAGTTCATACACATTTCATAAAACATATAAGAGACCCTCATTGTGAATAGACATCATTAAACCCAACTTTGTAGGATGTGGTGCACTTAACTAACTTTTTACTTTACTTTAATCTGATCTGCTTTCAGATACGGAGGGCGAAAGGAATGCCTCAAGTAAGTACTGCCAGTGCTTATCGTCGAAGTCTAAAGCCGTGGTTCTCAAACATTTTCGTTTTGAAAATCCTTGGTGTAGGGTCATGGGCGTAAATCTCATTTAACAATAGGGGGGGACAATACACATACAATTTCTGAAAGTTTATTGTGTTAAGGACTAATATCTATAAACTTGAAACAGGAGGTGTCATATAACACCACCAGAGTGGAAAATTACCAGACTTTCTGTTTAGTCTTATTCCTCCTGAGAACAATCAGATATGATCACAAACTACGTATTCAATATACGTACTCAATATTACAGTATCAAAACAATTGTCCCTTGACATCATTAGGAACCTTGAGATGGAGACCAACAGATACTTATATCAGCATATGACAACATAAGACATGATACAACTTTTAACGAGATTAAACAACAAGAAAGTATGGCACATCTTATGTGAATAAAAGCTAATACTAATAGGAATCAATATATATGATATATGAATATTGTATTAGACACAGATGCAATGTTGTATTAAACACAGATGCAATGTTGAAGAGGACACAGACGAAATCCAGATTCTCACAGGAAACAAATATAAAAACACTCTACCCATGATACTACATGTTAACAATATGAGTCACTTTTTAAACACTTAAACACTTTTAAAATGTAATCCTGATTTATACTGCAACATCGCCTGACAAAGTCACCGTACATAGACAATAATGAGTGGTTTTTATTTTCCCCTGTAGTGCATGCCTACGCCAACAAACTTTGTTCATATTCGTGTACCCAAACAAACAGTCAGTAACAGTAATAGATGATTAAATTTGAATTTTTTCAACAACTAATTTATTAATGAATCCGCATCAACTACATTAAAGAGAATCACTTCATTTAACGTGAATGAAATAGCCTTCTTACCGGAGTTAAACAACCACTGATGAACGGAGCCGCGTACCTAATTTGAAGGTGTTGCGCAATGCGCAGGTGAGATGAATGGGGAGAGCAGACAGTGGGCCAAACCACTGTGAGAGGCAGGGGGGAGTCTCAACAGTTAATACATTTAAAACGCATTTTTTTGCGTTTGTATTTTCTTCTAATTACACAATTAGTTTAGAGTAAATATAAATAGATTTATGGCAATAGAGAATGCAAGTTTATTTAATCGGGTTAGGGTAAGGGTTAGGATGGAGGGGGACGTGTCCCCCCGGATTATCGCCCATGTGTAGGGTGCATCTCTTTGCGCATCCCCCCCAAAAAAAGACATATAATCTTAAACTTAAATTTTTTCTTAAACCAAGAACATATTCAGTTATACAATGCTGAAACATAAATTATTTTGGTTGGTGGGCTTATTTTTCTGGTTTGATTACATAACATAGATGATAAATTTCTATATTTCATGAAATGGCACGAACCCCAGTTTAGAAATGGTAAAAAATACTATACAAAAGTACACACAGACTTTTAAAGCTATTAGTGAAGACCGTATACATGCAATAGGTCAGAGATTACCCTTATCCTCATACAGAGCAAAGAGATTGATATTTAAACCTTTAAAACAGTGAGGACATTTTGACAATTTTTTATCGTTTTTTAAATTCACTAGGATGTTTTTATCAATAGAGCTCTTGCTAAAATAGTCTTTATAGTGTGTCTTGGTCTGGATTGGCTATTCAAATATATAGTTTTTATACTGAACTAAGGATAGTAAATAGATTTTTGGAATGTTTCTTAACAAACCGTATGTTTAAAAAGGCACTTCTTTCTCATAGGAATCGTTGATCATACAGAGGTTGTGTTGACAACATGTCATATTTGATGAATATACATTATTTTGTTGTTCCATTGAAATGCTGTATAATGTTTTTTAGAAGTACAAAAATCCAGCAGAACGTCAATTTGTACTCGTCACAAGGGTAAGAGTGCACATGCACCCACACATTGGGATTTGATGTTTTCTGTGGACTTTCCAAGGACATAATGTTTTTTTGCTGTATAAACGGCATATTACATTCTAATATCACTTAGTTTGATTTATAAAACGTTTTTCTCATGGGGACCAAAAACATCCCTAAACGGTACAAAATTAACGGTATTACTATCTTTGTGGGGATATTTGTTCGGGACATTATAGGATTACCAAGACAACGCACACACAGCCTCACAAAACAGATCTACATTTCTGTTAAAAAATTGTTTCAGTGTGTTTATTAAGCTATTTGAATTATGGGAACAGTTGAGGATGTGTTTTGTGGATGTCAAAAATATAATTTAGAATGATTGTATGTCGGAAACGAAAAAAATGACTTTACCGGCAGGCTCACATTATTTACTTTATTTTTTATTCTGTAGGCTCATTTACAAACAGCCTAGTGTGGTGGGGTAAGTATTCAAATGTTTGTTTAATAAAAAAATCCGTTTTATAATTAGATAACACTTTATTTTACTGTGCCCTTGGTACACATGTTACATGCATTTAGTATTTACTATACATTACGCATAATTACATGTAACTAACACTGCACCAAACCCTAATCTTAACTCTTATAGTAAATACATTAAGTTAATTTTTATAACTCAGGACTTAAATGTATAATTACACTGTAACACGGGTACTGTAAAATAAGTTTTACATGCTGTCTCCACATGCATTTGAATTTCATTGAACAAAATATGTGTGACTTTCCTCATTTAAAACAGAACAGGTGGCATTGTTACCTTGACACCATGGTTGGCGCCAATTGTATGGGAGGGAACTTTTGATCCCCAGCTAATTGATTCTATCTACAAGCAACAAAACATCACCATTGCTACTACAGTCTTCGCTCTTGGAAAGTGAGTTCCTATCTCTGATTTTCATGGTTTCCAGAACTTCCAGAAGGTCTATATGTGTCCCTAAGCCAGTGTAAAGTAGCATTGGAACATTTTTACAGTCAAAAACATTTGAAGTCAAAAATTCATTGAATGGGTCAAAACTGTTGATTTTTATTTTATGCCCAAAATCCCTAGGATATTAAGGAAATATCATGTTTCATGAAGATATTTAGTACATTTCCTACCAAGTGATAAGAATCAGGTGAGACAGATTAATGGCAAGTGTAGTTCGGTGAGGAGGATGTGCATACATTGAACTATTACAACGTCCTACGTACTAAACCTATGCACTCAACCATGAAGTCATGTATGAATTTTAGAAGGATATTATCATCCAAAATGGAATACTAACGTCTGATAGCCCCGCCTCCCTTACGCAACGTAAGCGAAACTGCGACCAACGAGTGTGTGAAGTGTCCACAGTTCCACAGTTCCCATTTTCGGTTTAAAAAGTGCATCATCGGGTACCTGAACTGCACTTCTTTTTCGAGGAATTTCCATGTTAACGCACTTCTCACACTATTTATACCACAAAATGGCGTAAAACAGTGCATAAGTGCGCGATTTGTTACACAACTTCAATTTCTGTGAGTGGATGACCTGCTACAGTGCCTTTGATTCTTTACCCTCAGATCTCAGATTTGTAAATGGATGTATCTCCACAAAATATTGTCCTTATCTAACAACCTATACATCAACAGAAAGATTAATTCCTCAGTTTAAGACTGTGTACAAAACTTAATTTCGAAAAATTGACCGATAAGATTGGTTTTGTTGTCCAGGGTCACACATGTTCAATAAATGATACTAGTGAATGAAACTTCATTTGAGTTCTGTGTACTGTTTACCCTGAACGCTTTTTTCTCTCTGACTTTCAGATACACACAATTTCTCAAAAATTTCCTGGAGTCAGCAGAGCAGCAGTACTTTGTCGGATTCTGTGTGCGTTATTACATATTCACAGATAAACCCGAAGAGATTCCTGTAGTAAAGCTTGGCAATGAACGTTACCTAACAGTAATAAAAGTGCCTAGTTCTAACAGATGGCAGGAGATCACCTTGCGCAGGATGGAAAAGCTGGAGAAACTCATCGAGGGCCTATTGGCCAATGAAGCAGATTATGTTTTCAGCCTGGATGTAGATACAAAGTTCTATGGCCACTGGGGAGCTGAGTCTTTGGGTCGCCTCGTGGGCGTTATACACCCTGGTTACTATCAAACATCCCGTAACCAATTCCCATATGAGCGTAGACCAGAATCACAGGCATTTGTTCCCTTAGAAGAGGGGGATTATTATTATGGCGGAGCTGTGATCGGTGGCTTGGTTAGAGACGTGCTTCAGCTCGCTAAAACATGCAGGAAGCAACTAGAGGCTGACGCGGCTAAATCCATTGAGGCAGTGTGGCAAGAGGAATCACACTTGAACAAATACTTCATTTATAACAAACCCAGTAAGCTGCTCTCACCTGAGTACCTGTGGCAGGATTTCAAAGCCAAAACAAATGAGGTCAAAGTAATTCGATTCTCTCAGGTCATTAAAAACTATGCTGCAGTTCGCCCAAACCCATAGGAACTGCTTTTTAACCAGTAGTTCAGCCAAAATAAAAATTCTCTCATCGGATACTCACCCTCATTAACGCTGGTGACTGAACAACAATCGTTGTATGGACACAAAAGCACAGAAATGTTGGGTTTGAATGACATGAGATGGAATAATTGATGACAGATTTTTTTTTATATATAACTAGGGGGGCACCTAAGTTTTTCTATCAGGTTCTCAAGAGAGCACCTGGTGATTTGGTTTGGTGCTCACATTGCTCATAGTGTGACAAATTATATTTACCTATTAAAAACTAAATTAAAAAAATAGTTATTTATTAATGAACAATAAACAAAATAATAAAGTGGAATAATTCTATATTTATATTATTTTAAAGTACACTTAAAATACAATCATAATGTATTTCTTCTTGTTTTTCTTTTTACATTAGTAAATATACATTTTCAACACCAATTTGGAAACTAAAACGACAACCTTTTTGGTTTTTGGCAGGTTGCTGGGAAAGTGCATTAGCGAGCGCACGCGGAGACTTGCGGTGGGGAGCTAGGATCGAGTATAGTATAGAGAAACACAAGCTGAGTGCAAGTATCAAGTTTAAACAGCTTTTACTTTTAAAAAGTTTATGAATTAAAATCCCAATTGTAACACGAGCCTTTGTTATATAAGAGGGAATCGTATTCACGCGAACATCACGTAAGTGTCAGAACTGAAAACGCTCTTGTTACTGACGCCAGGATCTGGAATGCACCTATCTATGACGACATTGACAGGCTGAACACCGCCTCCATAGAAAAATACATCAACGACTCCTTCTCTCGCCCCGCCCACTGGTTCCCGCATCACAGATTGCAAAAAAATGTGTTATTTGTGTCACTATGCTTTGTTAGAGTTCGTTTTTATGTGCACTGAGCACTATTCGGACCTATCATTTGTGTTAATTGCAGAGGTTGTCTGTGATCTTAAGTCCGTGCGAATCGCCATCTCTGTGATTTGGTGGGCCCATATATCATTTTTCAAGGTTTTTTACACCGTTTGCGAATAATGGAGGCTGTTTTTAAGTGTTTTGGTATTATTTCGGGTGCTGGATGATATCCATAAGTTACCGGGAGTCTCCCGTTTGTTTATTTATCATTGAAACTCTCGCAACATTTGAGACCCGCGAATGCGCTGATCTTTTGTCCAGTTCGGGATCACTGGTCTCAAATTCTGACAGGTACGGTCATATATCATTAAACGCAATACAAGTATAGGCTATACAAACTATACGCAAAGTCTTTTCATCACATCCGGGAAATAAGTCAGTAATTTTGAGTAAAATCATGCCGTGCCTTTGCGTCACATGAAATACTGATGTGGGGATGTCATTTATACATCACATGAGATCTCCAGATAAGACTGATGCCCTGCGAAAACTGTGAATGGTGCTTATGTGTAACCTAATGTTACGTCTCGAATAAAATTCACAGAAGGCTCCAACTACCTAAACTGCTCTCCAATCCAAGCGTTGGCCGTTTACTTCCAAGTGTCTTCACTACGGCACGCCCATTAAAACAGAGCGTTTGCAGAGCTGACCTCAAAACCTGATTAGAAAATAGCCTATTACTCATTGATTTTGATGTTTTTGAATGAAAACATATATATATATCATGTAGACCTCATATAACAGTATAAAACAACAAACAACACCACCACTTCATCACACCTTTAAGAGAAGCGGTGTTTCGGTAGATGCGCAGCGCAGTGCAGATCCAGACATTCACGTGCGCATGGCCCGTGCTATTAGTAACGAAAGCAGAACCAACAAAGGCGGAGCAACCAATACTCCGTTTTTTATAACTTACACCGACGTCCCGTTTAACACCGGGAACAAACAAGATATCAGTTCACACGGAAATCTTATCCAGTATAATTTAGTCGGTCTAAAAAATGATTGTGCATCAAAATGTTTCAACCATGTCAGTACGTAAATGAGCGGTCTAAAGTTATTTAAACAGCGCATTGTAAATTTTGGTCGCGCTTGAGATAAATTAACACTTAAGATAAATTAACACTTGCATAAGTTGGATTTGTTACGAGAGCAAGACGGGCATTTTTGGATAGTTAGCTAAATATTGTTCATTAAACTTTTCTGATTGTTGAACAGTGTTATTTTGTAATTGCTTTGAAATTAAGGGTTTTCTTTATGTATAGGTTGTAAGGCAAAATTACCCCTGAACATAATAGCTGCTCTATACGGTCATTTGGATGTATCACCTCTTTAAAGTAAATGCATTTAATAAGAGCAAACGAGCCTCTTTGTTTTTTTACATTCGAAGTCTACATATTTCATCAAAACTGTCTTATTTCAGTAAAAAACATCATTAAATTAACTCTTCTTCCTCAAAACACTCTTAATTTTTACCTTGAAATGTACAGTAAAAGTTGCTTATCTGAATTAAACCTTAAAGAGTATGTAGCATGGTTAAAATGGTTACAATTCATTTTTCAAACTATACCAAAGGAGTAACCAGGGTTTAACTGTGCGCGCATCATTTCAAGGAAGATTGGTTTAATAATCTTGCCGCGTTCACTGCAGGTTATGTGAAACGACTATTCTTGAAAAAGGAGGAAATACCACTCCACCGAATGACAACCTGTAAGTGTGACTATTCATTTTTGTCTTAACTTCAAGAAATATTTTTGTACCTTATGTCTGAAGCTAATGCATATAACGCTAACATTTGCATGTACCGTTATTTCTGGGGTTTTAAAGTTTGTTTATCTGGCTGTTAACTTTGTATTTTTGACACATTTGCCGAACGTGCACCTATATAGATATATTTGGGTGAAACTACAATAATTTTTCATAACGTCGACTTTCTGAAATGCTCTACCCAGCCGGCATTTCAACGTTGATTCACCGTTGAAACAACGTCAGGTACCATGGTTGAATCAACGGTGAATTACCTTTCGATTTTGCAAAACGGATCAACGTTGATATTGTGACGTCGTTTCACCGCGGAAGAAACAACGTTGATTCACCGTTGAAATCGCGACGTCGTTTCACTCTTGCCTTTCGGGTTATGGTCTTCTGTCTACGTTGAATCACCTTTCGATTTTGCAAATTGAATCAACGTTGATATTGTAACCCTGTTTCACCGGCGTACCTGTAATTTTGCTTAAACGTCAACACTGAGATGTAAACTATGATTTTCGGTACTGTGAGAATATGGATTTCCCCCTTATGCCCCCTTATGGTCCGCGGCGGCATTGCATGTGGTCCGTGACATGCATTCCAGCCTACCTAATTTCACTATTAAAATCACTTTTTTTCAATAAGATATTTTTCCAAACATTTCCAGAATATTTGCGCATTGGTGTGAATACTAAATTTAATGAAAATATTTAAAATAATTTGAGTTTGAGTTGAGATTCAAACTGACACAGGATAGGCTAGCTTTGCACCTATCAGGTCTATCTTATGCTTTGCTAACGTTGTGTTTTGCGTCCCCAACGTCATATACGTACATACCAGTGTTGCCAGGGTCGCGGTTTTCCCGCACAATTGGGCTATTTTGAGAATGCAGTTGCGGGAAAAATTATGGAGCCGCGGGTCGCGAGTTTTTGCGCTACTTTCATAATGTATTGCGGCCGCCAAAATATTTATTTATATTCTAAGGATAAATGATAATTGATGCGTTTCTTATTTTGTATTCAAACTCCGAATGAATACCTGGCAACTCCTTGACCGGCCCGTTCTCAAAAGTGTGGAGACCGAGTCTGACAGACGGCTACAGTACAGGGAGGAACGCGGGAGCTCAGCTCAACCAAAGAGGAAAAATTAGCGGTGGTATTAGACACAGTTCATCCGAATGATGTTTTTATCAATATTTCGTCAGGTGAATGTCACGGTGCACAATGAAAGAATTCACTCGTGTGTGTACAACACTTGATTCTTCCGGCTGCCAAATATCACGTTTGAGCAGCGCTACACGCAGTCTAGAACAACTAAAACATTGACGTGCTTGTGCACGTTATATATTATGCAGTAAATGTAACCATCTTTATTTCTTAAGCAAGTTTCTGAATGTCTTACGAAGAGAAAACATGTTTCTTGTACATATGCGTGCGTGGCAGATGTGGGATATTTTTAAAGGGACACTCCATCCAAAAATTTAAATTATGTTATGAATTACTCTAGTTGTTCCAAAACTGTATATGTCCGGTTGAACACAAAGATATTTGGTAGAATGTTAGCTGCTGAAAATTCTTTGGCATCATTGACTACCACAGCAGAAAAAAATAATGGTAGTCAAACATGACCCAGAATTGTTTGCTTTCCTAAATATCCCAAAACGTATTTTGTGTTCAACAGAACAAAACGATATATACAGGAAACCATTCAGATAAAAAAATATGGCAATAGAAACGTCTTTAGGGAATTGTTTACTTTGATTCGACACAGGGAATAAATTGGTCTAGTTTTCATTCCTTTTGGCCGGGTTTTGAGGGGTTATGGGCATATAATTAAATATTTCTTGGACCTGGCAACCCTGGTACATACACACACACAATAGTGGGCCGCCGATTACTTGGTAGTCAGAATGGTGGTCCCTGGCACAGAACCAGTTGAAAACCCCTGGACTAGACTCTTCAACTCAGAATACTCAAACTTAGCTTTAAGGGGACAGTAAGAAATAATCTTACAGGTACACATATTGTTTTCAGCAACTAATAAAACTTGCTGTACATGATTTGCAATTGGACTGCATAAAAAAAAATTCTCTTTATAACAATTAGATGTTCATTAATCTGCAGTGCAGGGATGAGATGCTTCATTTTCTAAAGAAAAAGTTTTGAACAATAACACCAAATGGAAAAATAATTTTCTTAGAATTTAAATATACATCTATATTCTACATTTACACTTTCACATAATTTATTGAAAAAAATTCTCATTCAACAACAAAGCACTTTCTTAAGGGTTTAATGATATCAGAATGCAGAGGGAAAAAGCTTTTAATTCTTTTTTCATACACACTGCAAATATACACAATAGCCTATATATAAATAATAACAAACATGTGTACTCATTTCGTGACCAACATATGTACTCATTTCGTAACATTCTAAAATCTCAACAATTAAGTGAAAAAGAATCCAAGTAAAAGTAAGGAAAGTTTGTAGAACAAGAAGTCTTTAGTAGAACTTAACATTTTACTAGCAACAGTCATTAAAAAAGAAGAAGGAAAAAAAGGTGTCTTCAAGGAAGAGTCTTCTTACGGCCACCACCACCAATCCTCTCTGGTGCATATTTCAAATATTTGGACATGGTCTCCATTACTTTTGTACTGGTTGTGTTGTGTGCATTGACGACTGCATCTAAAGGGAAAAATCAAAACAGCCAAGATCAACAAAATTGCTATAAATTTATGGAAAAGCTTTTAAGGATGTCAAAGTTATTAGGATCACAATTGACCTTATGGACAGTAGCTTCCCTGTTTTCGATAAGCCAGCTCAGTCATTCTCGCACATTATACATCATATATGTCTGCTTCAATTCAAACATTTTGGTCCAGTAATACCAATTTTCTCTTCCATTCTATTCTGTTCTATTAAAAAAAATAGGAATTACATAAAATTGTTGTCCTACTGTTAGTTTAACTGCTTCTATTGTTCTCATTTGTAAGTCGCTTTGGATAAAAGTGTCTGACCATTTTTACATTTGACATTTTATTCATTTAGCAGTGTTAAAAAAAAAAATGTGAAAATAACTTTATGTATCCTGATTAGATTCATTACTGATATGCTCTGTCAAAAAAACTATAATAATAATTTAACCAACTAACTTTCAAAGCTGCTACATAGGAATGACTTTCTACTTTGATAGAAATGTAGTGGATTGAAAAGTACAATATTTGTCGTTCAGATTTAGTGAAGTTAAAAGTCAAGTTTCCAGGAAAAAAAATATTACTCAAGTAAAGTACAGATCCTCAAAAAAAGTGTACTTAAGTACAATACTCAAGTAAATGTACTTCACTACTCTCCACCTTTGCTCACTGCCTTTAGGATCTGCATCAGGTCAACAATGATGTGATCTAGATACACTCAAAGGCTTCATCAAGCAAACAGGAGAAAGAACTTAAGTTGTACATTTCTAGTTATATCCATGACTATGAAGGTAAGTAACAAAGTTTTTGAGCTGGCTTATATTACTGCAGAACTAAATCAGAACGTTCTGTGCATCAGGTCAATTAGGTGACAAAAAGAAATGTGCACACATATTGTACAGAAAAATACAGATTTACAGTGGCAAGCTGAAAACACTATCTTTCTCATATATAACTTCATATACAAGAACAAGATGTACTATTAATATAAAACTAACTAACAATGATAATGTGGTACAAGAAAACGAATGTGGAGACATCGTTTCAGTCAGTATTTCGAATCTAAAAAGACATCTCTCGAAAACATGAAAGTGTACTACGTGAACACGCTGGAAGAAAGAAAACGGTTAGCAAATTGAATCCGGTAACTTGTAACAAAGTGTAAATTTTCGAATTAATTTGACAAAACAAATTCGTTTTGTCATTCAAATAGGCCTAATGGTTCATTTTATTTAATTTGTGTCGTCCGTAATAATATTTATATTATTAGGCCCATTTATTCGTTTAATTTTGAAGCAGTTTGTGTGTACAATGGATATAAGCCAATTTAAATAATCGTGCGCTAAAGTTCACTTATCAAAATTCTGGCCTAATAGTTAAAGGTGTAATAGTTCTGAGGATCTATTGACAGAAATGCAATATGAGATCCATAACTATGTTCTCAGTGGTGTATAAAGACCTTACTTAATGAACCGTTATGTTTTTATATACCTTAGAATGAGTCATTTATATCTACATAACCGCGGGCACCCCCTTCCATGAAGGTCGACATATCGTGACGTCATATTTCTACCGTAGCCGACAGCTAACACACAGCGCTACAGAGTGCGTTTCCTCACTAACTTGAATGAGAAGCAGCAGAAAAAGACGCCCTCGCCTACGTCGGCCACCGTAGCTTCTCATTCGAGTTTGAAAATAGAGGGATAAGCAATGAGTGATTAACTGTTTGCGATTCGCAAACGTCACCACTAGATGCCGCTAAAAATCACACACTGCACCTTTAATTTACTTTTAAAACTTTTAATTTTTGTTTATATAATTTTTATTTATATTATAAGGCCCATTTATTCGTTTAAGTTTACAGGACTTTTTGTGAAGGCTATATTATTCCTTCTTACATAGGCCTAATTTGTCATTTGAAATAAAACATTTCTATTTGAAAAATGTTGTTGCTCATTAGTTCTTTAGAAGGTAAGGCTGTGGTCTAAGCTAAAAGTTATATACATGTAGCGCTGAGCTATAATGAGCGGAGCGGCCTGATGTATCTTTGAGCAGGGAACGGTTCTGTGAGCGATGAGCTGAGTTTCTCACCACTCCACTCCGCTCATATGCTCTGACTAAGATAAGTAGTAAAGTGACTTTTACCCGTGAACTTGACTGTTTTACTTCAAGTACTTGACTGTTTTACTTTTTATTGCCAGTCTTTAAAACTGTTTTTCTTCAAAATACAAAGTTAAATGACAAAAAGCTAAAAAATAAATTAAATTCCATTTAGGGATGGCGAAAACTAAATTTCTAGACTAACCACCGAGCCTCATTAGCCGGTTGAAACCGGTTAACCGATTAGTTTAGTTTTAGTTTAAAATATTTAACGCTATTTCTAAATATTTTACGCTATTTATTTATTATTAAACAGCCATTTCGAGCCGAGCCTGCAATTTCGCAACTCTGCCGCATCTCTCTGGCGCTTTGCCTCCCGTTAACACACACACTGCCCCGGCGTCTTACTTCCACTCACGTCACTTTTTTAAAATCCCCTACAGCGTGAAACATGAGTCCCGCAAACGCGGTGGACAAATGGCTCCTCAGTTTCGAAATGGTTTGGGTAACTTACAAGTTGATCGCGTTGAAAATAAAGTCGTTTGTCTAGCATTAAAAGCTCATTTGAAGCATTGCCGCGGCTCATTTAAGAAAAGGACAGCTCCGAAGAGGTAGTTATAACAATAATAAAGAAAGATGATGATTCCTGTCGTCTGCCCTGGCTCTAACCTCGACTGTTTTAGCCTGTAGCCTTTACTTTTCGCAAACCTTGTGAGCGCATGAACCCAAACGCTGTGACCTCGCGCCAGGCGAATTATGAAAAATTGAGTGTGAGGGATTTGTTCACTTCACACAAAAAGATCTTGGAATGAGATGGATAACTGTAACATCAGTAGCGTTTAGTCCACTGTCTATAATAGCCTAATTTAGAGATCACTCTAAAAAAATTTTAACCGACAACTTTGATCGATTAACGGTGATATGTTCAACCATCGGTCAAACGGTCATAGGTTAACATTCCTAATTCCATTAATGAAAACAATAGTGATCAATCGATTTTAGATAATCTTTTGTTACAGACAAGCTATGAAAGAAAAACAGATGTGAAATTGGTTAAATTTCACCATGTGATGAGTTTTTCCAAAACACATCACACATGCATTTTTTACTTGCCACATATGATCTGGAAGAGCTGGGTCTGAGAAAATGGGAGCTTCCCACATTTTCCCATCAAATTCATTAAAGACATGACGCCATTTGAGAGAGTTCTGCAAAACAAAAATAAAACCATTTAATGACATATCAAGACAATAAAAAGAATGACTAAAATATGTTTAAATACATTCGATTATATAACCAAATACATTTTTGCCTATAGTCCCTGTGAAATCAATAATTTTTTTGGGTGTTATTATCACTATGTTAGTCTTAGGGTTATCTATAAGTAGGGTTGCGCATCGTTTTGATTTGAACGATTCTGATTCCGATTCTTCCTCTCGATTTCGGTTCTTTTCGATTCTCGATTCCGATTCTTTGAGGGGTGGAATCAAAACCTGTCACAGGCTCATTTCAGAGAGGACATTTTTATTTTGATTCAATAATGAGTAAATTAGGAATGCCTCTGCACCAGACAAAAAAACAGATGTATATATGTAGAACTTGCACCCTGGTCTGGACTCTCTGGACATGTATAAATAAACTAACTCAATGCATTAAAGCTCTCTTTAAAACACCATTGAGAATTTGTATCATTTTCCGGTGGCGGCTTAAAATGGTTTTAAGTTTAAAAAAAAGATGTTAAAATATGATATATATAGCATTTTATATGCAGCTAATAGCTACCTTGCTTTCTCTTTTCATATGAAAAGGTGAATAGATTTAACGGTGCTCCAGTTTAACGGTGTTCCAAGGTGCTCCAGTTTAACGGTAGGCCTATTCATTCAGAGCGCGCAACTCAACAAGCTGCAACGCGATTAATAATAACGATGATTAATTTGAGATGGTCATATTACATAACATGAGAACACTATTTTATTAAATCATTGTGAATTCATTAGGTTTAGTTGCCGTTTGTGCGTTGTTCCAGGAAGAGCACGTCCGCAACAGTCACACATCTGACAAGCACACATCCGGGGCAGCGTTGGTGACACGTTGTAGTCGTTATATTTGATTATTAAATAATTAATTTAATTAATTGATCAATCACATCAAAACATTTTACAATCCTACTAACCATTGTCATTCATTTGATGAGGAACATAGCGTTTTGAGCAGGATTTTCAGACCCTGTCATGCTGTTGGCCATATGCCACTGCAGTAGCATATTGCAGTAACGTTACTATTATTTGCTCAGACAACTTGCAAAACAGAAAAACTAACATGAAAAATAATCGTGATAATATTGTGAATCAAATTTAACACATAACATAAAATAAACTCGATTGGATTGTTTTCCATATCGCCCATCTCTTTCATGCTCTTTCCTTTGGCCAGTCTCGCTTCCAATCTCGAGATATTACCGTGAATGGACAGTAATGACGACAACAAACGGAAAATTTAGCTTATGTAACGTTACACTTTTTTCCCTGAAATTTTGTATCTGTGTGCACACGTATAATGTCTTATCCCTTAAAATCGACGTAGCAACCGCAAAAGCACAAAACGACACTGAAGCGGCACGAGTAACGTTAGGCCTCAATCGACATCTGTAAAAGTAACGTTAGCCCTCCGCGACACAAATGTGGAAAAGCATTCCCTGAATATCGAGTTAGTAAATTCATTCAACAAACTGTGCATTTACAATTTTCCAAGAACTGACATAATGCGTTTAACTCATGACCTTGCGTATATTTGTGAAATCAGACTTACCTTTTTGATCCCGCGCCCTCGCAGACCACTTTCTATCGTGCTCTTCCCTTTGCCAGACCAGTCTCGCTTCAAATGACGACCTCGATCAGAAAGACGGTCAGGATAATGGTCATATTCTTCTAACAATGCCAAAGCAATAAAGTCTGTTACAATGTGCACAATGTATAATATTTCAGCTTTTTTATAATGAAAACCAAAAGGGTCTCAAGGCTTTTCTCTCTCTCTTGAATTTTTTTAAGTTGGTTTTACCCCTGGCTCAAGTTTATTTGTATTTATTTTTATTTGTCTATTTATTTTTTTATTTTTACTTGTACTTGCTTTTATTTTACTTCCTTTTACTGTTTTTTTGTCTTCCGAATTATTATTGTTTATTTCTGCTCTTAATTGTGACTAAGTTTTTGATCTTATACTTGTTCAATAATAATAATAATAATAAAAAAAAAAAGGTCAAAAAAAGGTCAAAAAAAAAAAAAAAAAAGGTCATAATTTCAAACATAAAATGGCGCGCACAGTTTCATTGGCCAGTTTCATGAATGACAGACAGATTAACCAATCATAATCAAAGCAAATAAGGTTATATAACCAACAGGAATTGTTTCAGTGTGGTAAAGCAGCGCAATCTTTTATTGCTGTTGATAATATTTATAACAGAAGGTTCATGATAAAAATGTAAATGGATAATAAAATAATAATAATATTGATCATAATAATTTAAAAGGCAGAAATTATTTATTCTGTGCATACATTAATTGATTCAACATATGGATCTTGTAAAAAAAAAAAATTGATTTATAAGTGTTTTTATTACCCTTTTTCAACCATTTAGCATTTCAATCAAAATTGAAACAACAGCTGTCATTATTTCAACCATATTTCAACGTTGAAGGTTGGTAATGTACTGGTTGGATTTCAACCATTTAGCATTAAACGTTATATCAACGTTGTTTCAACGTTGAAACAACAACTGTCATTATTTCAACCATATTTCAACGTTGAAGGTCGGTCATGTGCCGGCTTGGTATGTACCATGACAACGCACAGTTATGACGAAATAATAGCATTACTAACGTATTAACAGTATTTTAAGAAAAAAATAAGATTTTATTTCATTGATCATGTTGAGCAAAAGCACAACATGAATGTTGTCACACTGGGAGTTTTTATGTCAAGAGTTGTCACTTGCCACTGACAAACATCCTGCTCCAGTCGTGGTGGAGTTTGTTGTTGATTAGCGTCTTCTATTGCTTCCTTGTCAGACTCCTGCTCAAATTGGTACGGTAAAATCGCCGCCATCTCTAGCTACACATATAATATAAATGACATCAAACCACATGTAAACCGTAATCCTGTAATGATTGTAGTGGGGTTCCATTTGCGACAAATGATGAATGCGTTTGACCAATAACAACAGACTACACCATCTTACAAATCACATGAGACAAGGTTAGCGGGTAGGCGGGACCAAGACGGATGAATCTCGGAACGAATCATTTGAGAGTCAGTCAAGAAGTAAGGTACGAATAACTGGCTATTATTACGACATTATATTGTTTAAACACATTGTATGTACATAAACTTGTTGTTGGACACTCCATAAACCAAAGCCTAAAAAAACATATGCTGGGTACTCTTTAAATAAACCAAAACCCACGATGGGGCAAAACAGAAACTAGTACTCACAAACAGAAATGGGAGAACAGTCTTTGTTTGACCAGTTGTGAAGAACGTGTTTCAAACGCTATGGGAGAACAGTCTTTGTTCGACCGGTTTTGAAACATGTGTGTCAAACAAGGCAAAAATTATTTTGGCTTTAAATAACCTCGGCAGCTGAATTTAAATACACGTTAATGCGGACGCGTCATCAGGTTCTAACTTTGTCTGAAAGGATGTCCGGGCACGCCTACAGTGCGGCATTTAGGCGCAGCATCTCGTTCCCGCTTTTTCAGGGAACAGGGTTACAGCCAAGTTACCCGAGACATTCCATATCAAAAGTTACACTCGATGCTGCGTTTCTACTAAATAAAATAATCAGAAGAAGAAATGTGTGCGACTGCAATAAGGGAGGTTTGGCGAATCACTTCTCCTAGATTGCATTACGCACGCTCCGCACGCTCTATTTCAGCGTAATGCTTATTTGTTGCCAAAGGCGGAGGAAGCGCAACTAAAACCGCCCGCGCCATGGAAGCACCTACTAGAGGACCTCCCGTTATCTTAGACGACCACCCCGACGATAGTGGTAAACTCGGTGAACAGGGTGAGGAAGATAACGTTATACATCCGTGGCCTATTTGCAAGAAATGTTTCTGTAGATTGGAGTGAAAGATTCTTCCTACCGGATGAAGTACCTCTTATGCCTACCGAAAGTCACTGAAATTTTGGCATTCAAGAACTCCCCGTCCAACCTGAAGAAGCACATCGAGGCAGGTTAAATTAAAAGTTATTCACTAAAGCCACAATGTCAATGTGATTCAACATTAGTTATCATAAGCCGTATCAGATATCTGGCTAACATGATGGCCAGGCTAACGTCTGCTTGTTAACATTACTTAGCTAACAGCTAAGTAAGGTTAACTGACACGGCGCACATGTTAGAACCCCCTTAGCTGTTCTAAATCCACTGTAAAACACGGCTTCAAGGGGCTTTTTGCTTTTATAAAACGGTAACTCCATTAAAGTATTCATTTTAATATTTATTTTATTCATAAAATAAACACCAGCAACAAAAAAATATAACGCTATAACGCATGTATTCCTCCGCCAGGCAATGTAGTTCCAAAGAGGTTACCAAGCAACAAAGCAAAGAAACCATCACAAATGGCAGTTGCGCAGTAACACTTATGTAATGCGGTCACAGCTGTACGTTTGTTGAGTAATTTACAACGCGGCTCAACCAATCAGAATCAAGGACTTGAACTATCCGTTTTATAAATTGTGAATGTACGCTTGCATTGTTGATAAAAAGGCACTGTGCTTTTATTACCACACAAAGAGTTGACTGATTTTTTCTTAGTAGAGCAGCTAACTAACTTAAGGTACATGCAGTGGGAGATAAACGATAACACAAGTACACAAGTACAATAACACAAGTGCCTGTAACGTTACAGGCAAAACACAAACAACAGCAGTTTGTACCAGTTAAGTGTTATTGCTTAGGTGTTAACGGTGGCAGTCTGAGTGTTGTTTATAATTCTATGTTATTGAATCAAGATAATATGGTGACATTTAAGTTAACACGTTTTTAAAAATGAAACTATATTCCCATCAGTGATGCAAACTAGAACTAGTTTCTAGTAATTTGCATCACTGATGGAAATATAGTCTCATAAACATTATCTTACTGCAAATAAGTTAAACAGTCAAATGACAACTGTTTGTGACTTTTAAATCTTGTAGCTAAGTCCTGGAAAAGACTGATTTTGTGAGAGTGAGATTAAGAAGATACCCTGAATATGCTTCATGCTTTACTATAAGAAAGCCACAACAAAGTTCACAATCAAAGTTCTAACCGCTTGCTTAAAAAAAAAAAAAAAATTCAAAAACTTAAGTACATTAAATATCAGAAAATTACTTTTGATACTTAAGTACAGTAAATATCAGATACTTTAAGACTTTTACTTAAGTACTCTTGTAAAAGGTAACTTTCACTTCAACCAAAGTCTTTTTCTAGTACGATACTTGTACTTTCACTCAAGTATTGCTTTCTAGTACTTTATACCATTCTGCTCCTACGTAGCAAAGAGGTCCACCTCTGCTTCATAAAAGTCCGCCCTGGTGATTTATGTACGAGACTACTGAAGTGTTGTCCCACCGCACTAGGACATGGTAGTCTCGTAACTGCCGTAGGAAGTATTTCAGGGCCAGAAATAGAGCCATCATTTCAAGGCAATTAATGTGCCAATCGAGAAGATGACTTCTCCAGATCCCTTGGGCTGGACAGTCATTGAAGACCAACCCATAAGGGATGTGTCTGTCGTTAGCACCTTGCGACGACAACACGGACCGAGAGTGGGATCAAAAGTCAGAAACCGAGGTCTGTACCACATAGCAAGGGTGAGAAGCCCCTGGCGCGTCACCCTTGCCTGCCTCTGGGGGTTGGCCCTTGAATAAAACCCCCGGCTTTGAGCCACAACTGAAGCGGTCTCTTGTGCAGGAATCCCAGAGGTACCTCCGTGGTAGCCGTCGCCATGAGACCTAGAACTCTTTGAAAGTGATGAGTAGCTTTCTGGCCTAGCCTGATGCTTCTCAGGGTGCTCAGGACGGATTCGACATGTGCAGGAGACAGTTGTGCCTGCATCGTGGTTGAGTCCCATATTAGGGGAGAGAACGCTCTTTGTGGTGTTGAGTCTTAACCAGAGAGCTTTGAGATGAGATAGGACGACATCCCGATGTTGAAGCGCTAACTTGCAAGACTGAGCTAAATTTCAGCCAGTCGTCTATGTAATTCAAATGCGGATGCCCTGGAGTCGCAGGGTGCATTTTGTGTATGTGCGGGGTGACAAGGCAAGGCCGAATGGAAGAACCTGATACTGGTAAGCTTCGCCCCCGAAAGCGAACCTCAGGAATTTCCTCAGTGTTGTGGCAGGATCTCTATATGAAAGTAAGCATCTTTCAAATCGTTCGTCACAAAACAGTCGTGGGACTGAATTTAAGACATAATCATCTTGATTGTCAACATTTTGAACATGTGCGTCTTCGGACGCAATCCCCTATCCCTTTTGGGAACTAAAATATACCGGTTTTATTTGCCCAATTCTCTGTCTGGTAGGGGAACACGTTCTATGGCCCCTTTAACCAGCAGAGCTTGTAATTCTTCTGCCAACAGATTTGCTCGCTCCGGTTGCATTGACGTGAAGAACACGCCGTTCGCGGAGGGCGATATGCAAATTCTATCCTGTAGCCCTGGTCTACGTTTCTTTCAACCTATGGAGAGATGCCTCGCAGTAGTTTCCACGCTGCCAGCTTTTCTCCGAAAGGGGAATCAATTTTGGCACTTCTCGTTGGGGGGATGCCAGATGTCTGGCGGCCTGAGATATGGCAGGAGACAAACATCTAGCATTCTTTTTGAGCCTGGTAATCCTTGAAATGCCCGATGGCGGCAGAGATTGCAAAGCGCCCTTTTGAGGGTGACGAAGGGGAGCCTCCAATTTCTCTTGGAATTTTATGAACCCCTCCTCAGGGGGCACATCCCCACACTCCCGGGTACACATCTCAGGATCTCTTCTTAGAAGAGATGAAGCACCTCAGGTCCTGCACTCCAGAGGCGGCCTGTGGGGCACGGTGGGCGGGGGGGGGCGCGACTTGCCACACTGTCCCTGAGGATCTCACGCCTTAGGTAGACTGGACCCACCCGAGACTGTGTGCCTGGACGGGACTTGGGAACTGGTCCGAAAGTGGGTGGCAGACTGAAAACGCTGCTTCGTCAATCACCCCGCCAGTGCTGACATCATCCAGTAGGTCAGCCTAGTACACCCGCAAAACCGCCATGGTGTGCAGGGCAGCACCAGCCTGACCCGCTGCCTATAAAAAGCCTTTCCCACAAGTGCAGATTTGACTCTGCAAGGCTTGGTGGGAAGAGGAGGCTTTTTCTTGGACGAAGATGTCCGAGGGGAGAGATAGCTGTGTACCCCCGTGTCCTCGCGCCAATGATGGTCAAATAAATCTACGTCGATGGCACGAAAACACAGGAGGAGTGAGGTTTCTGCCATGAGCGAGAGCTGTGGAGATCCTCAAAGAAAAGGAGTGCCCGGTTTTGGGGCTCATCCCTCCGGCCACCCGACCGATATCTGTTGTTGAGCTTTGAACCCTTGGGAGCCTCTTGTTCCTGCAGCCAGTCGAATTTGAGTCTGTCGACTGCCTTGGTTACCGCCCCGCCCTTAACCGCTTTAATATCGCGATAGGAACTCCTCGAGACTGAGCTATCTAACCCAGCAAAAACAAGGGAAACCTCGTCCCCCGCCGGCACAGAAGAAGTGCCGGGGCACGCTTCAGAAGTTGACGCGAGGACATCGTGGTTCGGCAAATGCACGGGAGAAGCGGACGGATCCGTCTCCCGTGCCTCAGCAAAAACAATCAGCGAACCACAGGGTGAGGAAGAGGTGGCTCGGTCTCGTTTAAAAAAGGCGCGCCGAGCATGCAGAACTCTGAAGTCAAAGACATCGCAGCAGGGCCGGATTGGGAATCATTTTCGTCCCTGGAGTTTCATGCCTTAGACCGGACCACATTAGTTTACGACTGACAATATTAAAATAATGATAATTAAAACCTCAGAATATAAGTCTGCAATAGCGCACTGTGCTCTACAGGCTTTTAATTCATTGTATTTTTCAAAAATATCGTAATTCCAATTCAGTGAAAATACGGTTTCTACGGTTTATTCTATTCCCTTTCAATTGTGGGCTTTCTAACTATCGTTTGATTAAAAACATAATAGGTCACTATTAACACTTGGGCATAGAGAGTTGTTATATTGCAACTAATGTGATCACACCAAAAAATGCTTTTCTTACTTATTATTTTTGTCTCGTTTCCAGTACATATATTAAAAAATCTTAAATCAAGATACATTTACAAAACAAGTAAAATGGCATAAGAAATTATTTCTTGTTTTCTGAAAAAAAAACTCAAAATTAAGTGATTTATTGCTTAAAACAAGCTAGCCTACATTATCTGCCAATGGGGAAGAAAAATAATTGTGTTTCAGTTTGAATTAAGATTTAGCTTGTTTGAGGCAAAAACATTTTTAGGTGTTTTTTCAGAAAACAAGACATAATTTCTTATGCCATTTCACTTGTCTAATAAATGTATCTTGAATTAAGAATATTTAGATATTTGAACTGGAAACAAGACAAAAATTATAAGTAAGAAAAGCCTTTTTTGCAGTGATCATGTTTGCTTATTCACACACTCTTTGACTGTGGTACAACAACAGCTTATCTGCTGTGTCTTTCACAGTGAGAGTCTCTGGCATGATACAGCTGGGTCCTGGCTCTGTTTCTGACACTTAATACAATTTTAAACATTTATTTCTGTTACCACAAATTTCATTAATTATCTCAGGGCAATTTTCAGTGCTCTTCATAAATAGTTCTTCTGAATGACAATCCTACCTGCCCATTCTGGTGTATTGGGCTCATGACTGGAGCTTGGTAATGTTATTTGGTCTGGCACTTCATCACTGTTATCAACAAACTGGACTAGAGGCGGCTGCAGCTGAAGAGCTACAACAAAAAGTTGGGTACGTGAACGGTGGTTTGCAGACAACTTTGTTTTGCACGGCCGCTAGCATCTTACAGTGCTCCTATTCCTAACTACCTTAACGTTGGCTTACCAGCCGTCTCGTCGTCTTCATTTGTTTTGAGAAAAAATGTGGTCAGCTTAGAACATTTGGCCGCGTCAGTTTCCAGAGCTTTCTGATTTTTTATTCTGGCCTTTTCAGCGCCGCCTTTGCGCTTTCTGTTATCCATTCTTATTTCTGACGTTTTTTATCTTGAGCAACTTGCAGTGCCGCTGTCGGGGGCTGTCGGGGGCGGCGCCAGGGAGTCAAAAGATAATCACGTCATCATTAACCTGCAGGCTGCACTCTGAGTGGGGCTGCGAAAAAATATTAAATAAAAAACAGTGGGGCTGCGGAAAAATAATAAATAAAAAGATTAGGGCCGCTGTGAGTGCAGGCAGCCTAGGGACGGCAGCATCCACATTTCATTCATGCCATGACAACACAGGCCCTTGCGGCCAAAAAAAAACAGACCGGCCCACCGGGAATTCTCCCGGTGCTCCCAATTAGCCAATCCGGGCTTGCATCGCAGACTTAACACTCTCCCCCAAGTCCCTGGACGGCATGGTCAGCCCCCAAGATTTTCAAGCAGAACTCATGTTTATCGAAATCGGTGAGGATCCTCTCACAGGGAGAGACACATCTCCGATCCGAGTCAGCCATAGTCCTTTATTTTTATGTATATGCTTTATTCCAACACTAGCTTATTAACTTAAAAAGTGCTTGGTCACTAGTGTAAGAATCAACTTATTTTGCTTTGCCAAAACTTTGAAAACAACAAAAGAGGGAGACTTCTCCCTCACACACGCACACACAAAGCGGTCCTTGAAGACAAAAGAACCTGATGAGGTGTCTGCATTCATGCGTATTTATAACCGGCAGGTGCGGGTGTAATTAGCCATGTCACCTGCCGAGGTTATTTAAAGCCAGAATCATTTGGCTTGTTTGACACACGACCTTGGCTTCACAACCGGTCGAACAAAGACTGTTTGTTCTCCCATAGCGTTTGAAACACAGCATCGAATGTAGGTTACTTTAGTCCCTACTAAATAGGGACATGATAACGAGGGGAGATTGCGCAGGGACGGATAAAGGTGAACACTAATGGGAAATGTGGCGGGAAGAAGAAGAAACAGATGAGGGAGATAAAAAACACTAATGGGACCCTAACGGAGAAGCAAGGGGGCGGAGCTAAACGAAAAACAGGACCGCCACGTGTCTCCACATAAAACAAAACATACACACAAGACATGGTACTGTAACAACCCTGTCCCCAAGGCACGAAATCCATGAACAGAATGGATAGGATCGTCACATTTATGAGAAATATGTAGCGGTATGGATGTGACAATTCTGAAAATGGCAGTTACCTGACAATGAGAAATCATGCAATAAAAATGAATCGAATGCTTTACAAATTTGAAGAGAGATCTCACAAAGGTATTTGAACCACCAAATGTTAAAATCTGTGCTGTTACCAAAGTAAAAACCGCTGGTAAAAACACATTTCTTTTGTGGTAAGGTTGACATTTTCACGGAACTGCCCATATATTATACAGGAGCAAATCACAGTAGGTGCCAATACAAAGTTATTGGATTCAACAAAAGCTAGACCACTACCTTTAGGGAGAAAGGGTTATAAATATTTTTTTCATTTGTCTGTCAAGTTTTCACAGAAGAAATGGGTTTTAAGTAGTTTTAAGAATATTGTGAATGAGAAGTAATATAGTATGCTGCAGTTTAATAGTAATATATACCATATTGTTGTTTCATTTGGTCAAACTCATCTCTTGCATGCCATTTTTTTCAAAGCACAAGATGTTACTATGGCTTCAGAATTTACATGTGGCCTACAGCATCACTCTGTACTCGAAGACCATGTCTGAAGCAAGACACGCCCCCTCATTACCATATCGACACAGAAATGCGTTAACATTGCGTTAACAACACAAGGTTGTGGGTTAGATCCCAGGGGGACTGCACATACCTCTGTATAAATGTATAGGACAATGCAATTTAGGTCGCTTGTCTGCCACATTCATAAATGAAAATAAATGTTAAAATAAATAAATAAACATGAAAATGTAAAAAATTCTAAATTCTTATTTATTCAAAGAAATGCATTAAAAAAAATCATTATTTTTAGAAAATTATTTTCTGTATTTATTTACGCTTTTTACATTTCTTCGTGGATTTATTTATTTATTTCATTTTTTTATTTTGGAAGGATTGGGCTTCGATAGGTTGCACCCTACTGGCCATAGAAGTAAATTAAACTCCACCCTTAAAAGTGTACATAGTTCCTCAAAAACAAAAATTCATTACAATGGTCCGTATCATACATTTGAAGAAACACCATCTGTAAACTTTTAATGAAACAAATGTTAGTGTTTTTAATGTTAGAAAGCTTAAGTGTGGTAAATGGTGTTACAGTCAGAATGTTTACTATGTGCCAAATGGGATTTTTTTTAATAAATATGACTTTCACTAATAAATAACTACACAATAAAATGACAAATAAACAGGAGGTTCTTTAATGGTGGAAGCATGTAGCGGCTGGCAACCCCCAAGGTTTCCAAAGATGGTTTGACCCAATTTCTAGACACCCAATGATATTGACCTCTTTAAAGTGGCGTCTGAAACATGTGTTGTTAACGTGTATTCTACTCATGGGCGTAAATCCCGGGGGATTGAGGGGACATGTACCCCTCTATCCGAGAGTTGTCCACCCCGTCGATCAATTTATCTTGCATTCGTTATTGTCATTAATATATTTATGTTTACCTAAACTAATTGTGTAGTTAGAAGAAAATACAAAAGCAGAAAATTCCCCCTCCCCTGCCTCTCACAGTGGTTTGGCACACTGTCTGCTCTCCCCGTTCATCTCACCTGCGCTTTGCGCAACACATTCAAGTCAGGTAAGCGGCTAAATTCATCTGCGGCTGTTGAACTCCAGTAAGAAATCTATTTTATTCACTTTAAATTAAGTGATTCTCTGTAATGTAGTTAATGCTGATTCATTAATAAATTAGTTGTTGCTGATTACCGATGTATTTTTGCATTAATCTGCTATGTTTGCGATTAAAACATTATTTAGCTAGTAAACGTTAGCTAGTTAACGTTAACTGGTTACTTAGGACGTCACACACTGCAACTTTACACGCCGAAGCCATTTCTCATGCATTGTTTTATTTTAGGCGACATGGCATGATCTGAACATTAGCCGCAACAACCACCGATTCTGCCATTCAGGTCCCGTGTCACACACAGCCGCGAACATACCGGTTACAATTTTGTGACGCTGGCACTATATCTAGCGTCCTTCATTCAGTTGGAGAAGGTCGTTTTCTCAGCATCTATTAGGTATGATGACATCGTAACCACTCGCGGCGAATATTCTGACTCAAAAATGTGTTCCAAGCCGCGTGGTACTAAAATGTGGATGTCATTCAATATCTACCCCTGGCCGCCTGGTGGTGGTATGTTTTTCCTGAATACGACGATAACTACATCGAATACAAGCCCCTGAAGCGTTGGACACTTCGGGATTACAGCCCTAATGTGATTTCAGGTCACCGCGGCTTTCAGAAAGTTTGCGTTGCGTTCAACCGGTCGGTGGGCTTCATCTAAGCTTTGGACACTAATGAAAGGTAGTTGGACCTAAATACATAGCTCTTATCTTGGTACTGACGAAATTCCATCGAAATTCATCGAGGAGAAAGTATTTAAGTAAATCGCGGAGATTGGGTAGTAACATTTGTGGCGGGTAGATCAGCGAATGTACTGCAGGCGCCGTTCTAAAAAAAAACATTGTCTATATTTAACTCCTTCTGACTGTGTTTTTCTTGAAGTTATTACTAATGCTATGTAGTTTATTATGTATATCATGGTTTTTCTGATACGCTTGTCAAAATTGCATCACTTCGAGTTAGATTACTGAGGACTAGCCTGTAACTCTGTCTAAATTGATATGCTAAGAACACTTGATATGACAGTAGGCCTGGACAAGTGCAATGTGGATATGACAAAGTAAACAAGCATAATATTATTTAGGTCTTGAATTATGAATATGAATTAACAATTAATTTTGATGTGTATTGTTGTTTTCTCTTGTATTCTCAAAATAAATGTTTATGAATATGAATGAATGCGTATTCATTTTATTTGTTTTGAGTGAGGTACCATGGGTCTGATGCCCATTCCAGCTAGAAAAGTATAATTTCATGATTTCATTTGAAAGAACTAACAAAATTCTACCTTCTATTCAAATTTCATGCAAATATCTGATAAAATGAGGAAGTTACAAGCAAAAATGTGTGACTAAGCATTTTCGGTCACACGACTTCTATTGTAGTTAATGTTAAATATTTTACTATATTCCTTGGTATTATAAATATCATAACTTTCGCAATCCTCAACTGATTTTCACAATTAAGGTGTCGTCAGAAAGGGAATTTTCAGCTCTGTCTAGTCATGTGATTCAATTTGAGCTTAGGGGGTTTGAAAATTTTGTCATCATACCTACATCTATTTTGTGCAGTATGTGGATAAGCGGATAAGCTAAACATTCAGTTTACTGAAACTCGGGCGATTCATCAACGAGCACAACACAGAATTTAAGCATTTGTCACTGTTACTGACTGTTTGTTTGGGTACACGAACATGAATAAAGTTTGTTGGCGGAGGCAGTGCAGTACAGGGGAAAATTCATTCATGTCGACGGTAACCTTTTCAGACGATGTTGCTGCATAAATCAAGATAAAAAGTAGTATCATGGGTAGTGTGTTTTTATATTTGTTCCTGTCTTCAAAACAAAGACAAAAAATATATAAATGGAAAGAAGCTTTATTGTTCACTTTTATTACAGTGTGTGACAGTTCAGTTCAGTTATAATATGACTGTAAGTCTGCATGATGAACCTATAAACCTAATACAAATTGTCGCTTTGTGTGGCAGTAAGTACAATTTTGACGGTATTATTTGTGTCCCCTTCAAAATTTGCTCTTGACAAATGTTATATGTATTTCCCCCCTACTGTCAAATGAGATTTACGCCCATGATTCTGTATACCTGTACTTGACGAGTATTTAACACGTTAAGTACGTGTTAAAAACACTCAAAGTACACGTTCATTTTTCACACATGATCAATACGTTAAGTACACGTCGAGGACGTGTGAAATACACGTTGTTGACGTGTACTTAACGTGTTAAAATTCACTTATATTTGACCCACTTGGCCTTCCATATATCAGCAATGTACATCGGCGCGTTAGCGAACAATGGCGTTTCGCTTCAGAATGCACATAGGATTACAATCAACAACGTGAGTCTTATTATTCAAACACTTCGCCATACGTCAACAACCTAATAGGAAGCTTCAGGCCATCCTTTCAAGTTACATCAATGTGAGAATCTGGATTTCGTCCTGTCCTCTAGAAATATTGCATCTGTGTACATACAGTACAAAATTCATACATCATATGTATTCATTCATATTAGTATTAGCTTCTATTCTTATAATATTTGCCTTACTTTCCAGTTGTTTAACCTCGTTGAGAGTTGTATCATATCTTATGCTGTCATATGCTGATATAAGTATCTGTTGGTCTCCATCTCAAGGTTCCATTGATGTCTAGGGACAATTGTGTTGATACTGTAATGATGAATGTATATTGAGTAGGTATATTGAATACGTACCTTGTGATATCATATCTGATTGTTCTCAGGAGGAATAAGACTAAACAGAAAGTCTGGTGATTTTCCACTTTGGTGATTTTATATGACACCTCCTGTTTCAAGCTTATAAATATTAGTCCTTAACACAATAAACTTTGGACTCTGATTGAACTAGACTCCTGGGTCTGTGTCAAACTTTGTCTCCAGATCTGCCAAACTTTGTATGTTCCGTCGACTAGACTCTTCAACCGTAGAATATTTTTTAGACAAGGGGACATAAGAAGTTTACATTCTTACAGGTGTAAACAAAAGAATTCCTGTCTGTGTTAAAATCAGTGGGTCTTACCTGGCCACCTCTAAAAAAATGTTCTGGCTATGCCCCTGTGTGACGTGATCTTGATTACCGCGCTGTTTTGAAAAAGTGGGATGTTTTAAAAATCCCCACCCCACATGCTGCTTTTCACAGCGTGAAAGACTATTTTTTTTCAGGCGCCAACGGCTGTACAGTTAAATGCTGCAAATTAACAGAAAGGGATTAATCTATGGGCCTTAGTCTGTTAACCTACAGGATTGAACTGTCTCTCGTAATAACAGTATTTTACTGTTGGAAATTGCCCGTTTTTTAACAGCAATTTTTTACAGTGTAGGGTTAGGGTGTGGTTTAGGGTAAGATGCATCTAATTATGCATAACTATATAGTAAATACTATAGTTAATACATATAACGTGTAAAAAGGAACCATAAAATATAGTGTTACCTGTGCATTTCATTTTATTTCAACAGTTATTGCAGGGCCCCTTTCTATTCCAACATGACAATGTCTCTTTGTACAGGCAAGTTTCAGCAAGAAATCATTGATTCAGTCAATGTGGAAGAACTTGATTCGCTGCCATAAAGCAGAGTTCTAAATCTAGCTGAACCCCTTTGTTTGCATTGATTGAATGTTTCACCAAAATGAAAAGCTCATCACGCATCTCCATTTACTTGTGCACAGGAGTAGTCATGCTGGGACAGAGAAGGCAAAATTGTTCAAAAGTGCATTTTAACAATGACATTATGAAGAATTTTGTTAACATTTCTGTTGCGACAGTTTTGGAACAGCCTTATTTTCTGTTCCAAAGGTGTTCAGCAGGGTTCATCTCTGGGTTTTATGCAGACCAGTAAAGTTGTTCCACATTAACTAAATCAATCACTTCTCATTCATTGTCTTGTTGGCATAGAAATGAGGCCTGCCAAAACTTTTGAGTTAAAATAAAAAGGAGACAATTCCCTTGAATATTTTTAAATGCTGTAAGATTTGTACTCACTGAGATTACACGTAGTCAAACATTTTCATTAGTAGGTGGGTTCCCTATAGTTTAGTCCATATAAGTAGTGGTATCATACAATGTTTGTCAAAAGTTTGACTGATTTATGGTCACCTGTCAAAGGTCAAAAAATTGAATAAAAAAGGTGTGTTTTCATCTTGTTTGGTTTTACTGTATCCTATTTGTGAAAGCTGTTTTAAAATAGAGTGAGATAATATAGATGTTGTGTGTGGATTTTTTTCTAAGAGTGTTGTTTCCTTGCTTTATGGCTTTTATCATGCAAATGAGTGAATTGAGGACTTGAGGTTTGTAATCTTATCAAAGTATGACTGTCTCCCTACTATCCCATGCAAGTCATTTGACCAGTCAATCAAAGTAAGCTGGGTTTATATGATCTGTAAGTCTTGTTTGACAGTTTATATTTTACGACTTTTGTTGTTGTAGGCCTATCCCTGCAATGAGTTTTGTTATCCTGGTGGCATGACACCCTGATGTTCTCACATCACAGTTTGAAACCTGCCGGTTGTGTTTTTTAATTTGAGAGAGATAATGTTTATGTGTTATTTCATCTAAGAGTTAGATGGTTCCATGTTTAATATTTTTGTCTGAGAAATGATTAAAGTTTTTTGGTCACCATTTTTATCATTGTCTCATAAACTATATTTTATATATTTGTTTTTGGATCAATGACATGCCCTGACATGTTCTTCCTGCTCATAGAGGAATGGGGGATTGTTTTTTGTTATTACCTCTTAGTGGTGTTACCTACCCCACTTGTAAGTCGCTTTGGATAAAAGCGTCTGCTAAATGACTAAATGTAAATGTAAATGGTGTGTTTCTGACAAATGGTATAGTGCACTTGGGTTTTCATCCTGACTGATTTTCTGGACATGTCTGTGTGTCTACAATCTGGTGTAACAGAAAATCTTTCATTAGATTAGATTAGATTCAACTTTATTGTCATTACACATATACAAGTACAGTGTAACGAAATGTAGTTTAGGTCAAACCAGAAGTGTAATTAGCAAGTGCAGGATATACAGTGTGAATAAATACAGAATACAATATTAGGAAAATACTTTACAATGGGCATGTACTATGAAAATACTTTACTGAAGGAAAGTTATATGAAAATATGCCAGTCGGTATGTACTATGAACAATATATACAGAAGGCTATATACTGTGAACATAAATATAGACTATACAATAGTGCAAGTGACTTAAGTGTGCATTAATTACAGACATTAGCTATTAAAGTTGCAATGTAATAGATGAGTTAATGCGGTTATTAAAGGTACAGCGCAGTACATGAGTTAATGCGGTTATTAAAGGTACGGTGCAATACATGAGTAGATGCAGTTAATACAGTTACATTGCAGTAGATGAGTTAGTGCAGTTATTGAAGTTACAGTGCAGTTCATGTGTTAATGCGGTTATTAAGGTAACAGTGCAATAGATGAGTTAATGCCGTTATTGAAGTTATAGTGCAGTAGATGAGTAGATGCAGTTAGTTATGCAATAGATGCAGTAATGTAGCAGATGAGTTACAGTGGAGTAGAGAAGTTAGTGCAGTTATTGAAGTTACAGTGCAGTAGATGAGTTAATGCAGTTATGAAAGTAGTCCATTAGTGCAAATGAGCATTCAGTGTAATATTCCTGGTGTGCAAGTGAGCAGTATAGAGTGCAAATGATGCTGTGGTGGTAAACAGTCCGGTAGAGCAGATAACATGAAGTACTGGTGTGTACAGTTCAGTCATGCATGGCAGCCCTGTAGTGCAATGTTAACAATGTAACAGCAGCATTAAAATTATGAGGGTAGTGGAATCAGTAGGGAGCAGAGTTCAATAAGAAACAGTTCTGGGAAAAAGCTGCTCCTAGTCTGCTGGTTCTTGCCCGGAGGCACCTGAAGAGCCTAACGGAAGGCAGAAGAGTAAACAGTCTATGAGCGGGGTCAGAGGAGTCCTTGAGAATGCTGCGAGCTAGACGCAGACAGCGTTTCTTCTGGATGTCCTCAATGGAAGGGAGTGTAATTCCTGTGATGCGCTGGGCTGTTTTCACCACCCGCTGCAGTGCCTTAGCGCTCCTTTCAAAAATCAAGATCTATTGCTGTATTGAAACAATGTAGAATAGTCCAATAACTTCTTGGCATCCTGTTGAGTAAAGACTGAGTCACACAGTGGGGTTTTAAATGTAGCTTAATAGAGTTGTAGGTAAGGATGTGTTTATGGTAATAGGTAGAAGAATTTTTGGGAGACTCAAACACCCCCTACCTCCACCTTTCATAGCTTAACTCATGAGACTGCATCAGACTGAGACTATAGTAGTTTCTTTTCATTTCACTCCTCTCCATCGCAATTATGTCATGTTGTACATCTGACAGCAAGAAGTCTAAGTCACTTAGTTTTAAGGGCATATATTTGTAAGTGTAAAAACAAATGATAAAATGTTTTTCAACGGTTCTCTTCAGATCTAAACTTTACAAAACAAAGTATAAGTTAATCAACTAGGCATGTTTTGTTACAATTAGTCAATCTTTTTCTTTTGTTGCATGCTTTTCCCTTTCTGACAGAAACCAACTGAATGCATTAAAAATAATAGCAAGAGAAGGCCACTCTGCAAGTTTTTTAAAATGCAATTTTATTTTTTATTTTATCCTGTATGTGTTAAAAAATGCTTTTCCAGACAGATCTGCAGTTTGTGTGCTGGATTGTGCATTAAACGTGATTGATACAATTTAGTTTGCTTTAAAGAATACTGTAAAAAAATTTGATTTAAAGTTCTAACAAACGTACAAATAAACAAAAAATGGCTTTTGCGTGCAGGAAAATAGGCAATTTATGCAGACATGTTTCCTGTGAAACGCTGTAAATGGGATTTTAAAAGATTAAAAAAC